>JAAAKE020130748.1:2860-14398 GCA_010014785.2 Anisolabis maritima | reverse complement strand
ATATTTTTAATTCATAATCTAATTAGCATATTTTTTTTTAATTTGTAATTTGAAATTTTATTTGTAAACTAATATTAAAATATGCTAAAATTGATTTTTGAATTTAAAAATTTAGAAAAAAAAATAAAATAAAATAAAATAAAAAATTAAATCTTTTACTTCTATTACTACAAAAGAATGGATAATATGAAATTTCATAAATAACCATTTTGTTTAAAAAAAAAAAAATTTAATACGTCCTAGATAATTTTTAAGACGACACTTGAGACCAATTTATATTGAACACTCTGTATATTAAAAGTGCGTTGAAAGTATTTAAATGAGATACAATAAAAATGTATATGTGTGAAAGAATTTCGTGGCCAAGAATTAATTAATTTATCGTATATACTTATATATATATGTTTTTATACTGTTTTACATTTTTTTTTTAATTTTGTATAATATTCCTAATATTTTAATTATAAACTACACTTTATTCATACCTCTTTTCATTTTATATTTCCATTCATTTTCTTTTTTTTATATATTTATTTTATAATTTATAGTTTATTCACAGCGTTTAATTTAATTTTAACTCTACCATGGACCCTCTTTCAAATTTTTTTGTCTTGGACCTCAAATTAGTTTTAATATAAAGTCCTAAGTCCTAAAAGGTATCAAATATTCGTTTTAAATTGTCCACCAAATGGCTTCCGGGGCATACTTAGGAGGAGATGGTGCACCCTTGGGGTTTCGTGGACCACAGTTTAAGAACCAATGGTATAATATAAAGAAATAAATTTTTTAAATAAGAACGGGATTAAAAAATAAATTTATAGTAAAAAACAAAATTATTAATTATTTTATTTTTAAAAAATCATAGATTTATAGTTTGTCCGCTTTGCGAAAGTCAAAATCTTATTCTCATTCTAAAACTATTAAGTCCAAGAGAAACTCCACATGAAAACTAATTACAAAAAGCTTTCCCTGTCCATTTTCTACCTCTTTATACGACTCTGGAATTCCTAGAATGGACGAGGCAAAGTTGAGTTTTTTTTTTTTTTTAAGATGAAAGGAAATTTCGTACCTAAATTTGAATCAAAATAAATGATTGAAAGTTTATGAAATTAATAATAACTAAAAAAAAAATCATATTGAGAAAAATTCATTCATGTTAATTATTAAGAACTAAATATGTAGAATAATTTTTAAAGGTGGAGGGAGGGGGAGGAGAGGTTAGAGGTAGAGGGGGGTTTAATCATTACAATTGTTCCATCATCTACATTAGAGATTGTGTCAAATTATTAATCGGCTCTTGAAAAATATTATATATATCAGAGTTTGCATAAATTAATTCGTGTTAATTAATAATTCAATTTTATTTTCGTTTATTTTTATTAAATACAACATTTCGGTCACAAATTTGTGGCCTTCTTCAGATACAATTTACAGTCAAATCACAATCTTACATCTAGATATCTACAAAACAAGTTTAATTAATACTTTTTGTGAGTATATTATTTTATTGGTGATGCAGAGGAAGCACATCGATGCTCTGGATAAGCTGGAGATCCCGGGTTCCACTTCAAGGGACCATATGGTCACTTGTTTCAATAGCAAAATAGTATACTCACAAAAAATGAAAAATAAAGCTAATTCCGCTTCAAGGCATTTATTGAATATTAATAATTGATAATAAATAGATCTTGAAAAATAAAACAAGTTCCTTTTTCGCTTCATTTCAGATTGCAGATCTCTAGGTATAAGACTTTTTGAATTGTGCTTGATGAAGGCCAGAATGGGTGGCCGAAACGTTGTATTTAATAGAAATAAACCGCAGTTGAATCAAAAATTTAATTTATTCATTAATGATAACAACTTTAGAAGTTTCAATTTCAAAATAAATTCGTGTTGGTTGCTGGAAGGTAGACCCAAATTCACTAATGGCGTTTTTGATTCATTGCTATAACGAGAATCACGTATGTGCAGTTATCAAATCTACATAGAAATTAAAAGGAGAGAAAACACCAATAGTAAGTGGGTTATTTAGGTTGTCCATATTCCAGTAATCAACTATATCTAGTCGTTTGAGCGAAATTAAACTTATATGCATTTGATTTATAAACTTTTTTCAAGAGGATTTAGTGAAAAGATATAAAAAATATATATACTTGAAAACTACAATTTTTTTTTTTTTTTACAAATAATTATACCATCACAAATAAATAAATAAAAATATTATTTAAATAAATTTCTCTTAAATTGGAAAAAGCGGATGAAAAATTTTTTTTAGATATCAATATATAAATAAAATTTTGTCTTTTTTTGTAAAATTTTACCTTTATAATCAAAATATTTCAAGTTTTAATTTAAAAAAAAATAATAATAATATTTGAATTGAAAATTAGAAAAGGAAAAATTTGATGTGACTAAAAGCACATCACATTATTAACTTGAATATTTAATCATACTGTTTTGATCAATAATTACAATTCATTCATTTTTGCGACATATATTTCGTTAAAAATACCGTTGGCTTTTAATATTTCGCTAAAAATGATTTCGTTAACAATTAATTTCGCTCAAAATGAATTTAAACACATACTAATTTCTAAAATAATTATAATAGTAGAAATAGTTGTATTTTATTTTGTGGGAAAATAAGAATGAAGGGGGGATATATGATGAAAGAGCTTTGTATATAGATTCAGAAATAAATTATTTATTTTAAATAAGGATTTACAAAAAAAAAAGTCATCTGATAAGCTACAACATGGAGCCTCAAAAGTTCTATATTTATGGTGAACTTAAAATTTTACAATCTTTCAGCTTAAGCTCGCATTACAGGTATAATACATTCAGCCCTTACATTAATGTATTATATCAAAGATGTATTTACTGAGGGATGCATTCTTCCCAATGAAATTTTTCGTAAATCTAATAAATCAAACGAAAATAGAGAATATTTAGTACATTTTTTCATAGGAAGAATATTTACATTTGTAAATAAGTCAAGATATTATACATAATATATTTATATATGTATTTTGAAAGTCTTTTTATTGTATTTGGATAAATAAAAATGTGAAAAATATATAAAAAATATTTTATAACAATCAATGGTAATCAATTTGTATTTAGGAACTTTATGTGCGTCTTTGAATTCTTAATTGAAGCCAATAATAATTGCAGTAGATTCCTTTTAAAAGGGCCACAGGTGAAGAGTTAAAAATTAAATAAATAATTAGAATTTTGGTGAGAATCAAGTGGGATTATGACGGATATATATGATTAAGTAATTTGAGAAATGAAACCAGTGTGTTTTAGTCCAAATCACATCATTTCATTATCTCTCTGACGTCACAAACATCGAGTTATCCAGGAAAAGTAATCACCCAATCAGAGCTGGTTTCATATCTCACAATTCCCTTAATTGAAATTTTATTTTTCCAAGAAATATCGATATTTTTTATTTTTTTATTTCCAAAAAAGTGATAATAATAATTTATTTTTTTTACTTAAATTTTCTAATTTTTCCAAAAAGATTTTCATAATTTTATCACAAAGAAAAAATGAAGTTAATTTTATAAGAAATCTTTCAAAATTTCAGATGTTTTCACATACCATTGCAGAAATTAGTTTGGCTAATGAAAGGTATACAATCCCAAGGCACAACTCTATTTAATATGTCATAATGGATGGGGGCAGAGGGATAACAGTCAATCAGAGCACGAACCGAACTACCCACGTTGGCAGGTTTCCACTCACTCTCGCCGCAAACACTGTCCGTCATTGATGCGCAGCAATGGCAATATTGCACTGCCCATCTGCCTAAGGCCCAATACTGAAGTTAGATTAACTGTTCTATAAATAGACTATAATGGTATTTTTGATTCATTCCTCTAGTGAAGTTTTGGAGTGAGTTGGTCATTTAGGTCATCAGCAACCAAACAAGAACTAATTTCTGCAACCCTTGGAACACATATATATACTCTTATTTTTAGGAAAGAAATGTATTAAAAATACATTCCAACCTAAATAAATTATTTTATAAAAAATATTAAATATCAAGCTATTAACTAATTTGTTTTATTTTATAATTTTTTTAATATTTAGGTTTTATAATTAATTAATTTGGATTATTTAATTTTATTTATTTATTTAGCTAACAATTTTGGTTCAAAATGTTCCATGCATAACCTGTTTGTTGTCATCCCATTGATTAAACTATGTTTTGAGAAACATTTGTTTTGTTTTAATATTTACTGTAAAAAAAAGAAATTAATTAATTATTAAATTCAAAAATTTCTTCTTTAATTATATAATGAATATTTTTAAAGTAAAAATTTGGTATATATATATATATATATATATATATATATTTTTTTGTTTTTTTTTTTTTGAGATTTTTCAAACATGATGTTACCGAATTAAACGGAATCGACTACAATTTCATAAGTATTACTATTATAAAATATTTTAAGGTGAGGTAAGATTTTTCAGGAATGGCTCAATCGAGGCGGAGTCTTCGCAATCCGGGATGATTTTGCCCTTAAATTTGAGACAAGCGTCGAGACAGAGCTGTCCCTCGAAGTATGGCCCGAAGATCTTCTTACATTGGGCACAATTTCGTATGCAAACCCCAATTGAAGGGTTTGACGCATCGACGGACAAGACCAGTAACAGGAGACTTGTGAGAAGAAAGTAGCTAACCAAAGGGCCGTGTCGCTTCATCCCTCACTCGCTGCTTGTTGCTCGCTACTCGCTACTCGCTACCCGCTACTATCTACACGTGCCACACCTGCAATCGATACCTCATCATTTCCTTTTAATATTATTTTGTTCAATTTCAAAATATGGATAATGTGGTTTTCAGTATAAATTTTCTTTATTTCATCGTTTAATATGAAGCGATGGAATAATTATTTTACCATGATCGAAAGCGTAAAAAGATAAATTTCTAAATGACAAGAATTTATAATCAATTATATATATTTTAATTTTTTCGTTAGCGTTTCCAGAAGAAGAGGGGGGTGTGGACCTCAGTATAAATTCAGACTCCCTCCTATTTTTTGTTTTAATATTTAAATTGAATGGTCAGATAAATGGTACTTTCACACCACACACTAAATCATAATCTGCACTGAGGATGAACAGTGTATAGCCCGTCCGACTAAGATTGCCACTCGAAGGCGGAGCATATTTGTAGGGGGAATACAGAGATCAAATGTTGAATGCTACTAATGAAAAAAAAGTAATACATGGGAGGGGAGGGGCTCTTTGTTCGCGTGTGCGCAAACGGAGTTTCCATCTTGGCCTAATGTGCTATACAAATATCTACTTTTGATTGATGTTAGTGGATAAATTCTATTGGTTGGGCATTAGACTATCCCATTTTGTTCAATGCGCAAATGTTATAAGTATAATAAATAGTATATTTATTTTGTTACAATTATTTAGAATAAAAAAAAAAAAAAAAGCCTCTATGAAATAAGAAGCTTTCAAAACCAGCCACATCATTTTTTATTGCATTTTTCAATTATTTACAAATTTTGAAAAAAAAGTTTATTTGCATAAAAATTATTTAACAAATGTCTGTTTCTTTTTTTATTTTAACTCAGAGGCTCACTCACACTTGGTGACCATAAGTTATCCTGGCGACCACAAGTTATCCGAAAGCCATCCTTTATTTCACCGGGCGGAAGTCGCGGTCGTATCATAATTTTAAGAAATGAACACATTTTTATTACGAACAGGGAGTAGTAGCTTTTTTCTTCATGCCGACCGCAGTGCGGGACTAAGGCGAGGATAGAAGAAGCCATATTTCATTCCACATTTCCTGAAAAATTTATCAAAAGTGATGTGGCTGATTTCGAAGGTATTTAAAAAATCAGTCAAAAAATTAAATTTTTATAGATACCTTTTGTAAATAAAAGGCCCCTGGGGTCTGTAGTTTATTTGGAACTATAATACGTTCTTACAACTACAAGTGTCAAAAAGATTTAGGAGTTCGTAATATTAATTATTCTTGAGAACACCAACATTTCCATCGCATTTTTATAGATATTTAATATTTAATTTTTTTTTTAATTTGATCTCTTATGTCATCTACTATGGGTCTCAAAATAAATTGGACGGATGCTATCTTTTGTTTTGACTTAATAGGAGATTTGGATGAAAACCAAAATTATTAAATTTATAATGTTTTACATATTATTAAATTTAGTTATTTTATGTATTTTATGTAACTCTCCTAACAATCTCATAAGACGATAAAAGATAACGTATGTCCTATTTATTTTGTTAGATATTTATGTGGCCACATTCTCTTTGTTTTCGGAACTTATTTACTATTTCATTCTGCGATCATATAATTAGTTAAATCACTGATTTTCAACCGGTGGTCCTGGCCCCCAAATGCTCAATACTTAAGTCATATTAATTTTTTACTTCTTATAAATATTATTAAATTAACTCTAGAAATTAATAAATTTTCCTGGAAATAAATTAATTTAGGCTTATTACGTAATAAAATAATTCCACTGAACCTTTGGTAAGTGATCTAAAATTAAAATTCTAATAAAAAAAGAGTGAAGTGAATTGGCAAAAAAAAAAACTAGTCGCTCTACTTTCCCATGAGAGTGGTTATCTCTCTGTACAAAATCTTAGGATTACAAAAATCCAATAACATGATTCTAAAATGGCAAGTCTCAAAATTCAAAAGAAAGGCCAAAATAAAAAATTTCCATTTAGATACACAGAATTTTATTTAGGAAATAACGACATTTTAACTCTATTTAAAATCATTTCAGTCCGGAGTGACAAGACGCACGACTGCAGCGTTATGCATAATTGGGGGACAGTGTTCGCAACGGGAGTGATTAGCCGTAGTGTTTCTGTAAAAATTAAGTGATAATCATAGTAACGGCTTTGCCTAGGGGCGCGCTCTAATTGGTTGGGGACCGTAATCTCTCCGCTCGCCTGAAAACGCCTCAACATCCTTAATACTGAAGTTATATTAAATAGAGTTAAAATACCGGAAGATCAAATTGGGAAAGATATATGATATAGTGTATGTGTAGGAGGAAAGTGATGTGATGGCAAAAAAAAATTTATTTTATCAATGTTGAATATATTATAATAGATACACTATATTTTTGTAAAATATTTTATTGTAATTCTTAAAAGAAATTTTTAAAATTACTCTATAAAGAATTTTTAATGTTTCAATTTTGCGATATCTATCTATAATGCGTTAATCAATTTACTATAAAATTGTTTCAAGACCTCTGTTTTTAAATATCGTTCTGTATATATGTGCAAGTGTTGTTGTGACGCCATAGTTATGTACAGAGAGAGAGAAAAATTTTGGAAATTTATGAGGGACAAAATTTATTAAAAGTAAAATGAAATTCGAGAAATAAAGTTAAAAATTCCAGCCAGGCTTGCACTTGTGGATGTTCCCACAGAAACTGCAAATCTTGGACCCTTGAAAGTCTGAATTTGACTGACCTAAGTAAGGGTTAGAAAAATTATAAAAGTGATACCCCTCTAGTCCCGGCGGCCGTAACGCTCATTTGTACTATTTTTATTATCATTGAATTTAAACTCAAGCATACAACATATACCTGTCTTTATTTTGAAACACCTAATCATTCTGAAGGCCCTCTCCATCGCCTGAAGCATAACATAGAAACACTCTCCCCTATGCAACCTGCGATTGTAGATATGTTTATGACCGGGCGGCATGGGTGTGGGTTCGGAATCTGTCCGTACAGATGGAATTATAATGCAGTTTATTTATAAGGATTCCAAAGAAGTATTTTGAAGGAAAATAATTATCATTTAACTAAAGAAAAAATATTTGGGATTTACGAAATATCAATAGAAATATATCTACTTTTTGTGGATAATCCCAAGCAACAAGTAAGTCATTATGTGATATTATGCATGAAATAAATTGGATTATAACTTATTGAAATTATTGTAATATCGTTAATAATATTTTCAACATAAAATTTTGATGAAATTTGGAAAACGTTTTAGAGCCTATACGGCTATTTTTTAATCAATATTAATTGAGAAATATTATTGTGAAATAACTCACTAGTTATTAATAAAGAATGTTTTGAAAGAATATGAGTCAGAAAATAAAATTTTAAGGTCAGTGGATTTAGAGAATTTTTTTCTATTTCCACAAATATCAGTTATTTAAAATATTAACTTTTTAATTTAATAATAATAATAAATAATTAGAGAAGTTAGATGATAGCCTCTCTGTATATTAGAGGGAAGAATTTTAATATTTTAAGTAACAAAAAATCAAATTTCAACTATTATCATTTAGTTTTATATCTAGTAAATTGAAAGGGAAAGTTTCATTTGATCACTAGCAGATGGGAAGATTCACTTAAAAATTAAAAACAAAAAATTTTTGAAAAAAGAATAAGAAATTTGTAACTAAAAAAAATATAAATAAAAATAATATTTTAAAAATGGTAAAAGAAGTTATAAACATCAAAATATTGTAAATCTTAACCCTTTTTTAAAGTCAGAAACTTACAATTTTATAATATTTACAACTTTTTTTGAGATATTAATATTTTTTCTTTTTTTTTATACTAGTAATATTTTCTAGATAAACTGTTTATTTCTTGAATTTATAAAATAAGTGAAATCTATAAATGGTAATTTATTATGAAGCGAGTTTCAATGAAATACATTTAAATTTCTACATTTAACGAGGTTAACAAAAAGTGCCTCGACTTTCTATTTATATTCTATTAAACTAAATATCTAGCTAAGGTCTAAATTACAGAAAAAAAAAGTCTAGGGTTGGAGACGGACAGAAAACTCCAATGCTATAAAAAATGATATGGGCAAGTTGACTAACAACGTCATAAAAATACAAAAGATACATAATCATATCGAGCTAACGTCTTAACTACAGATATTCTGTTTAATATAAATTAATTATTAAGCTATGGAGGCGTAGGTGGAGGGCGGAGTGATGACAGTCCGCTGACCAATCCTAGCAGATTCTGAGCATGTTGCCAGATTTTCACAAAACCGCTGCCTACACTCTAATATATAACATTGGCAACCTACCCTATCTCTTCGCTGTAGTTATATTAAATAGAGTGTAATTTATACAGTGTGAACATTATTTCTGGGACTGTTTCGAATTCTAAAATTGTGTTTTGCATTAGTAGGTGTCTCTGAAAATGTCAGGAATATTTCACTTGGTCCCGTTGGGAAATTAAGTTTTGTTTTCTAATATTTCAATAACCCCATCACGTATACTCACATACGAGTATACGCATCTCAGTAAGTCTCACCTACGGCAGTATGACAAATAATCCTTTATTTTGTTGTTGTAACCAATAAAGGATTTTCTATTTATTGAAATTAAAAAATAATTGAAATTAAAACTTATTAAATTCTTCCTTCTCAGGTTGTACGAGGAATAAAGTTAGAAAAATTAAAATATCATTTTATTAAAAATCGAAGGTTATATCTAACAATGGAAATATAATTGAATATAAGTAATAAACAATTTGGTGATATGAATGCAGGTCTGGTTCTAACAGGTGTGTTGTACGTGCGTGCACGCAAGCGGCCTCGATCATACGCTCACCAGAGGAGTTCCTTTGCTAGGTATTTTAATAATTAATAAAAATAAAATGTCATCAAAAGTTATTTTTTATATTGTCTAATTTAAGCGGAACTTTCTCTAAAACATTAATTAATTGAATTTATATTTATTTATATTTATATCAAACAGGCGGCCAACCATTCAGGCGCTGCACGTCCGTTGATTATTCAGAATGTCAGAATGTATCCACTATATAAGAACAGACCTGAATCCTGAGTTTGGAAAAAATTTTTCCTGGACTTTGTGGCCAGCTCGTCCTTTCCAGAACATTGCTATGCGTATATGAGGAAGGGATAGAAATAGAAATAATGAGAAGTATATAGAAAGGTAAGCAAGGATAGAGATAGAGAAGAGAGATATATAAATATTTGACTGATAGGTCTTCTAATTCCCTTTTTACTTCTATTTATTAAATATATTTTTCAATTTTTTCCTTAGTTTTATTCATTTTCTTTAAAATTTTTCTTCAGGTCAGATGAAAGATTATCCCATTATGCGAATATTTCATTGTCCAAAAATTTAGGAAAAGCAAATTTTTTCGGCATTTGAGGGCATTTAGACTCCGTCTATATTTATTTAAATGAAATGGTGACCAATATAATTAATAAATAAATTTATTGCTCAGGACGAGAAGCGAACCAATGTTCATGGAGCAAGAGTTCTAATATCGAGGGATATTTACTAATACTAATACTTTTCAATTAAGGTTAATTAAAGGATCAGATTCCTTCCTCAATTGTTAAAAAAAATTGTGAATTTAATTTGAATTTAATTAATTATTGTAAGAAAATATGCAACATATGAAATTTTGGCCTTTAAAATGTTTTTATTCAATGAAACCAAAATTTTTTATTCCCTAAGTAGTAAATTAAAAATTTGGAATCATTGTACTAGAAGTCTTATCAGTTACTCTTCCACAGTGTAAAACATAAATAGAAACAGGGAAGTAATTTCAGTTTTGACTTAGGGGGGGGGGGGTAGCAAGTAGCAAATCATAGGAAAAATATAAATAAAGTGAATTTATTTATTTTTCCTTTATTTTTTGAAATTTATCTATATTTAATTTTTTAGAAAATAATTGAATAATTGCTTTTTAAGAAATTCGAAAAAATCAATGTTTCTTAATCTTTGCAAATTTTTTTCCAAAATCTTGGGGGGAGGAAGAAATGCCCCCTTTGCCCCTTCCCTCAAATGAAGTCCCTTATGGAAAAGAATGAGGAAAAGAACTCTGAAATTTAAAATGTAGAATGTCATATAAGGTTTAAATTGATTCTCACAAATGTCTAATACTAAGGTGAAATTTGTTAATATAATAATAACGCCCGGATTTTATCGATGAGAAGGTTTTTATTCTTAAGATTTCTGTCTAGTAATTTATGACTTGAAAAAATGAATATTATTATAAAATATGCTACTAAAAATGGATGAAATTGTTAAGAAAAAATTCTGCACTATTTTGAGTTAACACTGTCTTAGGGGAAAACAAAATCTACTCATAAATTTTCTATAACATGACTATTTAATGAAAATTAATTATTGAGCATGTGGGACGGAGGAATGATAGCCGACTACTCACAACGCCGTTGCTATAGTAACTATCCATGTTGCCTGATGCTTTCTCTCGCTCCGAACACTGTCCGTCAGTGATTCACAACACTGGTAACGCTGCAATAGTCCGACTTGCCCCTCCGCCGATAGACCAATACTGAAGTTTATTAAAGTAGAGTATAATGGAGAATACGCAAAAAATGGTAAGAGCATGTTAATTCTCGCGAAAGATAAATGCTGGAAGAACAAAGGGGTCGGTTCCACCTCCCCGCACCCCCCCCCCCCCCCCCTGCTCCTGAAAATGAATGAATGGAAAGGTATTGTTTTTTTTTCCCCGGTCATAAAATAATTAT
>JAAAKE020130737.1:0-14398 GCA_010014785.2 Anisolabis maritima | reverse complement strand
ATAAAAATGCAACCAACTTTAAGACCATCTCGTAGCTATGCGGGAAACTAACACTCCGCGGGAGAATATAAAATTATTACACTTGCTCCTTCACCCTAACTCAGGCATGGATAAAATTTTCTCTTCACACGCAGAAGCGTCTAGCAAAACCCCGCTAATATTTGAATTCAACATATATTTACAAAGCGATCTCCAAAAAAATTGACAAGGCATTATTTAACTGACATATAATTACATTATTCATAATAAAATTTAATGCTGTTATGCTATGGTTAATATTTGTCCTGATGGTGTCACAGGTATCCTAGGAATATATGTTGTCAATAAAAAAATAATTCATTGGAAAGAAAATGATGAACAAAAATTTTTTTGTTCATTGATATAAAATTGCCAACATTAGAACGTGCCAAAAAGAGAATTTGTAAAATAAATTTTCTATGACATCGATGATTTTTTCTATAATTAAAGAAAATTTGGAAAAGGAATTTCCTTAAAATTTCTAAGTACAGTCAAAAATAAATATGACTAAGTAAACAAGGGTATTCTATAATAATTTAATTTACAAAGGAAAATAAATCGTTTTGGTTTTTTTTTTTATCAGAATATTATAAATTCGTCTCTATCGATAATAAATCGAAAATAAAAAATAAGAAAAAAGAATTTATTTGGAAATTGGTTAGTTATTTAAATTTAATTAAACTTAAAAACATTTTTAATGTTTCTCTAAAGCCTGGACCAATAAATCATTGAAGCTGGTGAGTAAAGTCCGGGGATCTTCAACGAGTCCTGCTGAGAACATCGCATTGGCGAACAACTAAAACAAAACAAAAAAAGAAACAAATTAAATCCTTTGTTTTAGTATATTTCAAGAATAATGACAAAAGGTCAAATTTTTCGGCAACTGGCCAATATTTGAATTTTTTATTAAAGATTACCTGTTCAAAAATAAAAGCTTTTTACTTAAATTTGAGACTGAATAAAATTTAAGAGGGCTTTAATCTTTAATAGGAATATTTTAAAAAATCATACACTTTTTCATCTTTATGATTTTTTTTAAAGGAGGTTACAAGAATAAAAGGAAGAAAGCTGTCTGTCGGGGCAGCAAATATCTTTTATTCAGATTCAATTAACAATTCAAGGAAAGACCCTGGGAAGAAGAATCTCCTGTCTTAGGAATTTGAGGGAGCGAATGGGCTTGTCATCGGCGGTTTTCTTCAGAGCTGCGACTTCATGGGTCAAGATCGCCACATTGAAGAAAGAGGATAGAACTTCTTAATGGACTATCGTATATTGAAGGGGAACAATTTTTTATTTCCTTGAGACACGTATCTAAGTATTCTTCATCAAATGCACTTCTACTAGCCATCTTCGAGAATTTTAAGATGTCTGGCCGGGATTCGCCCTCGTGAGGGAGGATTTCGAGAGTCTGCAAGTCCTCACTGTTTATATATATATGAGACATGGGTGAGGACCTTTCAAAATGGGGGAGACTTTCGACTGGGAATGGATGTTCATCACTTTGAAACGAGGAAAAAGGAAAAACGATTCCAGAGGTCCAAACTGATAGTTAGAGAGAGATCCTCGGGATCCATAGAACCCAGAATGCTCAGCATTCCCAAGAGAGATACAGGATTCGTTAAATATATATATTTATATTTAAAAAAAAGATTAAAGAAATAGCAAGAGAAATTAAATAAAACAAATTATTTCATTTTTTAATTATCGTTTTCCACACATAGATACGTGTCTCAAGGAAATAAATAAATTAAAAAAAATTTATCCTCCTCTATTATACAGCTGGAGCATATATAGATTTTTATGTTTTTGATGATATTTTGATTAGTTCTTGATAGAGTAAGAAATGTAAAAAGCATTTAAATATATAGAGCTTCGGAGGGCTACGCAGGAAACCCTGGACCCCCTATGTTTTCTTTGGAAAGTTCTCTACTCGATCTTTTTTCTATCTATGGGGCATAGTTGCACAAAAATATAATTATATAAAAAATTTCAAAGCTCCAGCTCAACAGGAAATTATTTTTTAATTTAAGTCCACGTGACGTCTGGTTTCACTTACTAAAAGTCACTGGTTCGCTTCCCGTCCTTTGCATAAACTTTAATATCTAAAACTAAAAAATTCTAAAAATTTAATTTGTCTATATTTTTGAAATTTTAATTCTCTTTTAAATAATAAAAATTTAATTACACACTAACTTTAAAAAGATGAGAAAGAACCCAATTTGAGAAAACTAGATATCCAAGGGGATCCAGGGGTCTCATCACTGATGTGATAGAGAAAGAATAAAAGTTTAAACATACACCAGATCGACACCTAAAATAATGCAAATTGTTAAATTACCTGTTTAGTAACGAGTTCAGCAAGTAGTGGATTGGATTTCGTTAAGTGATTAAGTTTCTTAATAATTGGATGACTGAAACAATTGAAATCAATATATTTAATATTAAATAAATCTTATCTATAAAAAAAAAAAAGAAGAAATTTATTAATGATGGAACCTGGGATTAATTTCTAGCCTGGGCTGAAGCAATTTGAATCTAGCTTCATCATCGAATTTATGCCCTTGTGTCCTAATAAAATGTCGTGCAGCTGCCATCTCTTCGACGGTGACAACACACGGGTGTGCATCCAGGCGTCGGGTCACAGTCACTGAATGCACTTTGCCTGGGAGTACTTTTTGGATCCAAGGTAAAAGAGAATCTATCTCTAAACGACCCAAGGCATTTGGACCTGAAAGAAAAGCAAAAAATTTTAATCACAGCCTATGTACAACAGAAACTCGATTATCCGGTCTAAAGATGGTTTGGATAACAAAACAACCAGATAATCAAATACACAAAGGAAAAATGAAAAAAAAAAGTAGGCAAATTTATTGAAACATATATAATAAAATCCTATAAAAAACATACATTTATAAAGAATAGACTGACCCAAATGAAACCCAGGAATTTAAGAAATTTGATATTATTTTAAAGGGTTAATTGCAGATGGGGATATTCGAAACATACCCTCCACTCTCAATTCAGATTCTCCGTCACTTTTCCGTGTAACCGTCCCTCATTGCGTCGGAAACCCTTCGAATTTTTGCTTAATGGGAATGTTTACGCTTGGAAATAATTTCATAGTTTTTCGAACCAATAGAGAAATAAAATGTTTTTTCTTTTGGCTATATACATAAGTAATGAAAAATTATAAAGCCTCAAAACTTTAAAACTTGCCAAGTTTAAAGAAATCGTTAAGCACAGCACATCGCATCACTTTCTCTTCCTCTTAGCAGATAAGAGATTTTTTTCTCTACATATTTCTAATTGGGCCACCCTGCCTTTTAATATTAACTGTCCCAATGTCTCTTAGGAAACGATTTAGTAAATTCTTTTTTTACATCTTTTCAATTAAATATCAGTCTATCCAAATATCCAATATTTTATTTAGCAAAAATATATAATTCACTTCTTTATTTTGATTTAAAAATTTTCAAATTCTTTTAAAAAAAAGAATAAAAAGCATTTGGGAAAAAGGAAAAGGCCTTTATTTACCCAATTGGTCGATATCACTGGCTTTATTATCCTGTCGCATTTCATTTTCAGCTGACACCAGCCGATGTTTGTCAAAGTTTCGAAGTTGCATTAAAACCAATTCATCGTAAGGCTCACAACAAAAGAGAACTTCTATTTTCTTAGCTTTTAGAGATTCATAATAGGGCGATGCTTCTGCTAATTCCCGGCTATGAAAAAAAAAATAAAAGAAGAGATTAAAGATTAAAATTCAAAATTCTGACATAAAAAATAAAATAATACGTTAATCTTTTATTTCTGTGTACTGTTTAAAGTTACAAGTCCTTTGACTTGTGAGTCAAATATCCTATATCCATAATCTCCGAAACTGTGGAAAGAGGAATAATAAAAAATTCTGTTTCTATTTATTTCCTTTATTCTAATAGAAGTGAACTCCTATTTAATAATGGTCGTCACTATCAATATCTCATTCTGAAATTGCCCCCCTCCACGGGTTAAACGCTGCCCCTCCTGGATGCCATCTTCCCGTCCTGAGTCAATCAAATTTACAGCCACGTCTCTTTCAAATGATGCATTTCATAAATATTATTTTTCACCTTGGAGCATCAATATAAAATATATCTCTCTGAGCACTATCTTTAAGCTTGTTCACATATTCCGGGATGGTGATTCGTTCTCCAGGTTTCGTATGCGACGACTCGAAGCGTAACAATTTTGCAATCTCCTCCTAAAAAAAAATTATTTGTTTATAAATAATACTAAGTTCATTAGAAATTCAAAAAAATAATTTATGTGCGTAATCCGTAATCCATGAAAGATAATAAGCCTTTTTCAAAAGATAAAGGAGGGGAGCAGGATCGGTCCTATGCAGATTCCCCCCTCCATCCATGCAAAGAGAAAAACAATAAAATATGCTAAAAATTTTGATATAAAATATTACATTTTAAACATAAGATATAATAATATCTTATCAAATTCTTTGATAACAATGATTAACTTAAACTTTTGGCGCACTAGGTGGGTGACTATTACAGCCCTGGGAGGGAATCAAGTAAAAATCAGGCCTTGGATTTAGAAATGAAACCCATAAATTCAGTTGGGATTTAAAAAGATTATTTTTTTGGTTAAGAATATTATTTTTCCTCTTTTGGGTATGGGAAATATTATTGAATTTGATTAGCCTAATTAGGAGTTGAGAATTATAAGCGCCCATGTCCATGATATTAATTTTTAGTTGAATGTTTAAAAAGAAATACTTTAATGTTTTAGGTCTCGAAAATTTGCAGGTGTTACGTGTGCGGACATATTACGTGAATATAGGTCAAGAGAGCACGCAGTAAACTTCTAACTCAGTGAAATTAGGAGTGCTGTTGAGACGCTCTTTCCAACCGTCTACGATTTATCTGTATTTCGACTTGGCTTTTCTACGAATAAGAACAGAAAATAATGAAATTTGTTTATTTTTCTACTTCAACTCAATACAACTCAAAACTAAATATACAATCTTTGGATTACATTCAAGACTCAGACCACAACGAGCGTCCGAATCAGAAGATATAATGCGTGAAATTTTTTTTTTATATGCACGGACGGACAGTGGCCACATGCAATCAAGAAGAACAGGAGTAAGAGAGGGTGATGACTTTAAAAGGTGGGTTTGAAAGATTGGAAATTTTAAATTTTCGATATTCACGGGAAGTTTTTGGTAATCACGGGAGATCATAGGGATAAAGGAAAAGTGGAAATGACTAGTTCTACTAGTCGGGAGTTTAACGACATGGAGGTGTTGGGACGTTGACTCCCTTGAGGACAAACGTCGCTTTTGGAGTAATGATGGATTTTAATTCGGCAAAATATCGACCATGGTAATGTCTGTAAAAAAGTGTCAATGCAGAGCACTTGTTCTGTGGTTGAGTGGCTGCAAGGAGGCAGCCAGGAATTTGCCAGTTGTTGGGAAAAAATATCAAAATTGCGTCTTGGTCCCCTCCTTATCTCGCTTGATTTAACAATTCCCCCTTCAGGGGAAATCAATTCTTTGGCTTACATAATTTGATTTTTGATGGAAATGAGTTTGATGTAAATAAGTTTCTGAACTGCATAGCGAAAATATAATCCCCCAATTTTATTATTATCATCAGGCTTTCTGTAATGCTTCAAGATTTTTAGAGTCTTCTAAAGTGCATGGCTGGCCTTAACATTGTACAGAGCCCAAGTATTCGCACGTGGGATCAAAAAGAGTAATAAAAAAAAAAGTTTATTTTGTTACCTTTTCGAGTTGATTATGATTAGTAACAATACCCTCTTTAAGGAAAATTCCATAATCGGCATAAAATTTGTCATAGCCACTTGAATCTTTTGTCATTTTATCATGAAGAAAACGTAAAATTCGATTGGTTAAAGCTTTTCTTAATTGACTAAAAAAAAAAAAAACTTGAATATTTAATCTTGTTGACGTTAAAAGAGAGAGGAAGATGCATACGCTATAAGAGCACTGTTTTGTAACAATTCTCGGCTAAGGTTCAATGGAATGTCTTCGGAATCGACAACACCTAAAACATACAAAAAAGAATTGTTCGGAATAAGACTCTATTTTAAGGTGCAGGGAAAGATGACGGGTTAAAATGAGAGGCAGACCAGAAAAAAAAACGAATGAATACTGTAGATATAGCAGAGATAGAATCCCCCCCCTGAAAAGTTAAAGATATTGTCAATTTTGATAACCTTTGAAGCAAAGGGGAGTGAAAATTTATTTAAATCAAATGGATACCAATTGGTATAAATAAATATGCCTGGAAAATTTCTATCATAAATATATATATGAGGAATAATGTTTTCCACATACAACCAACCGTGGAAACCTTCCAGAATATATATATATAACGTATCGAATAATGTCCATATGGTCTCAGATGCGGAAGAGGATTTAAAAAAAAAGAAGAAATAAAAAATTAAAAAAGGAGATTTATGAGTTTGAAGGAAGCTAAGGATGCGTTTGATAAATGATAAGTTAAATAGGGGTAGCTATTAGAAATTTTTGTACTTTGGCTTTAATGGATATGAGTGAGGCTTTCAAGGGAACGCTTTTACAATTACAACTCGATTTGAAAAATGTTTTTTTGTATTTGACAGTTCACCTATTGATAGTAACTTGTGTGATTTGGAGTTGCTTGATTTTTAATTAGCTGAGATATATAAAAAGAAGCATTAATTCCGAGGTTAACGAGGTTTATTTCCTTATTCAGGTTATAAAGTCATTTAGAAATTTTATCTGTTCTTATATTTTTTAGAGATGTTCTTTGCATATAAGTTTATATTATATATTAAATTTTGCTCCGATCAGTGCTCCTAGCTTAAACATTAATAGGGGAGGATTCTGAGGAGTATCCAGGGGCGGATGGCTGTTCGGGGCTCCGATTTCTTTATCCTTCTTTTATCGTAATTTTTTTTTTAATGAGCAAATTAAACTCGCTTCTTTTAGACAAAGTTTTGCCAACTTTGATGGCCTATATTTCGACTAAATCAAAAATCAAGCGCCTCTAAATTACAAATTCTTATTCGAAGATATTTATATGAAAAATTTGCTGTCAAACTCTACATTCGACTGCTAATACTAATAGGGACCCCTAAAGGATTCTAAGCCTCCAAAAAAAGGGTACTTTAGTAGAATGATTTCAAATTGATTTGCTGTTAGGAAAGGAACTTTAAAATCAAACCGATTTTGCCTTTTTACAGAGGAGTACGATTTAGATTATTTGTGTCATAATACGAAACAACTTGCAGCTTGATGAGGTCTATAAAAAGAAAATTTTAAAAGAATAAATTTTAAAATTTATTCCTTGGTACCTTTAACAAAGCGCAGCCATTTGGGAAGAAGATTATCCGCTCGGCTTTTGATCATCACTTTGCGAGAGTAGAGAGCAACGCCAGCATCCGTTTCTCGGCTCATCTCGAACAATCCTGAAATATATGGAATCGGATTGTATTATAATATTGACGAGATATCGGAAATAATAAATATAAAAATTGACTAAAATATTTGTAGTAGAAAAGGAATTGAGTAGGAAAATAAAAATTTCTGGACCTGGTTTGCCTTCAGGGAAGTAGAGCAACGCCCGGATGTTGAGCGGCGCATCGGTTTTATAGTGCAAAGTATATCGCGGTGTATCGTAGCTTCCTCCTACAAAACGGTAGAATTCATCGTGCTGTTGTTGAGTCACTTCTTTTGGGTCCATCAACCAAAGAGGCTAGAGCAAAGAAAAACAAAAATTACACAGTTTTCATCATTTTCTGAGATTTAATGATTCGGACATCTCCGGAATTAAATGAATAGAGCGAATTTTAAAAGAATCGAAAAAAAAAAGAAAGTATATCAGTAAAGTACTAATTTTGTTCACATGGATGTAACTAGCTTAAATATCAAGTTTGAGCTTCCGAATGATTTCTCGTTTTAGAAATATTTCTTTTCGTTCAGAGATGGACAATATCTTCACTATCGCTTGGTTGAAATGAACTTGGGAGATTGGTAGAAAATTTTAGAAAGAAGAAAGGCAATTATAAAATCTTGAATATCAGTCCGGACAAATAAAAAATAAAATAATTTCCAATTATATTTGAAATAATTGTATGAACCTTACGTAACGAATACGTTTCGTAACCTCTCTATAATGTGGCAATTAGAACTAGCAAAACGAAAGAGAATAAAATTAGGTGGTCCATTCATTGATAATAAACTCAGATCATATGAATTATTATTATTATAATTTTCCAACAATTTTATTTTTCTAGGACTATGTCATCCCAGTGACCATTCTCTCCACATTTTATTGAAGAGCAAAATTTTGTTTGTTCTTATTAATACTCTCTTTTTAATTTTATTAAAAAATCCCTTACCTGAATTGTATTCACTTGTTCGCCGTTTAAGAAAATTGGACTTCCCACGAAGTTGCTGTATTTCTGAATTATTCCTTAAAATAAAAAATTAATAATTAAATAATATAGAAAGAGTAAATGATAACAAGAGGCAAATTGTAAAACAAAATTAAAAAGGGGATAATACCTTTAATAGTATCCTCAGAACTGAATTCTCGGCATTCTTTCTTTAGTTGAACTACAATTTTAGTTCCTACTTGAACATCATCCGCCTCCGAAATCTCATATGATCCGGATCTAGAAAATAATTTGAAAGATGAATAAAATTGTTATTAAATACGCCCCCCCCCCTATGTAGCCTTTCTCTAATTCATCTCTTATTAGAACAATGTACAGCCAATATAACCAATATCGTTAGAGTAGTTTAAGAGAAAATAACAAAAAAAACCCACATTCAAAAGATGGTCTAATAAATAATTGTTTTATGCATTTTAATCAAATCGTTAGAGCGGATTTTGAGAAAAAACTAAAAAAGTACATCAACAAAGTACTAGTACTCATTGGCCGATTTTATTGAAAAGCTTCGAAGTGCAACCGACAAGAGTACTTTATAAAATTTCAACCTCGAGGCTTGAAAAATCTTGTTTTTTTTTTAGACTCTGCGGACCTCCTCATAACGTGTATTTCCGTTGAAATCTCAACATCGATTTTTTTTGCGAGATAATAAGCTAAAAAAAGTTCAGGTGGTGCATGAAGTTGGTTAAAAAAGAATTTTTAAAATTTTAATTAACTTAAAATTTAGAAATTTATTCTTTTTTCACGTGAATGTAAAACAAAATGAATTTTTTTTATTAATATTTACTTTTTAAATACAATTTACAGTTAAAAAAAAGTTAATTTATTGTCAACTTCAAATCGGATATGGAGTTAGTCACAAGCTGATTTTGAGTCCATTAGGGATGCCTCCATATCGACATACACTTTGGCATAATATTGATTGCAAATGCTTTCGCAACGGGTTATACTAGTATGCGAGGGTTGCCTTTTATATTTCGGGATTTGAGATCAAAAACAATCTTTTTGTTGATGCAGTATTGAATGTATGTTGGTCCCACTAATGCCCAAGGATACCTCAATCACATGACGATCTTGCAGTATCAGTTCACGCACAACATCAATGTTTTCCGGAACAACTCAACTCCTTGATGGTGCTTCATCGCCAAGTACATCAAGGCACTGTTGTTGGGTTAATCCACGTCTAAAGTTGTAAATAATAATCGCTCGAAAATGTTCACGATTTAATTCCATTTTTAGCCGAGATGATTTCAAGTTATTATAAACTATACAAGTAGCGCTCGAATGTCAATACGTTCTGAGTACGTACACCATCAAACTTTACGATAGAGTGTCAGCAGCACTAGTTTAGTGCCATCCCGGAATATAAAAAGCAACCCTCGTATAATATATATAGATAAGAAAAATTTAAAGAGAATTTCTAATAAGAAGCACTTTCAAATAAAGAAAAACTAAATTCTAAACTAAACATGGGAAAAAATGTTATTCTCCCTCCTACGGTAAGGAAATAATGAAAAGAGGAGCCAGCCCCATCTAGCGGGGTAGAAGCGCGGGATAATCTCTACTTGTGATTGGAGACTCGCTTCGTGTCGATTTTGTTTTTGGGTTGGGTTAAGAGTTCTGAGAACCCGAGAATGCCCCTAGTGGAGTAGTGCACAAACCGCGTCCTGTTTTTAAATTCTTGCGGTTCGCGACACGTTTATGTTTACACCGATATTTTTATGCTTTTTTTTAATGCATCATAATAATTTATGCTTGTTTTTTTCTCCTAAAAAAAATTTTTTTTGAACAAATGAAATGAAATAATGCTGTATATGGGGCTCTTTAAACTTTTAAATTCATACCCCATTGCTCTACTCTATATGATGTTTAGAGGCGCAGCTCAGGCACTTTTTAAGAGGGTGTCAATTTGCCAACTTTACCTTTCCTTGTTCAAACATACCAACAAAATTTCTCTAAATGCCAGAATTTTTAATTTGTTCTAATTTGTGATAAATTTCCACCAGATTTATTTTGAGAACGATGTTCTTTTTCCCCGCCAAACGATAAAAATGTTTTTTTTTTTTTTTTTTAAATTTAAAATTGATAGAGAGACTAACCCGTCATATGCCCAGAGGAGCCCTGGACTTCCAGGTTGTATACTTCGAGTGAAAACTTGGACTTTCTCAGCGACCATAAAAGCAGAATAGAATCCAACACCGAACTGTCCAATGATGCTCGAAGAATCGGAGCCTGGTTGTTGTTTCTTCAACTCCTCCAGGAATGCCTGGAAAATCACATGACACCTATATTTATTTATTTATCAGAATATTACCTCTTATAAATATTCATCCAGTTCCAAAAGAGAAAAAAAAAATAAAAAATTTTCTCTCTTTTTAAATTCGGAAATTATTTTAGGGCTGATCTCGACTTTCCCTGGAAGAGAAGATATCTTTGTCTGGAGTTAAGTATATAAATAGAGAGAAAGCAAATTTAATTTATGCATTAATAACAGATATTGTGTAATAACCTTAACTGCATCAATATTATCTTAATTTTAAAATCACAATTACAAGACGTGGAGTGAATATTTGGCCCGAATATTACCTCAAATACGGACATCATATGGATACTCGGAGCATTTGTATGGATATTCTTTTAGGGCTTTAAATCATAATATGAAACATTAAAGGAGAATAGGCAGCCAACAAAAAAATACTAATTATTCTCGTCAGTGTTTCGAATGTGATTCACACTCATCACCAGAACATAAATAATGTTCAATGTAACGTCCAATTGCTCGCGATTATTCGCAAGCGCTAAAATATCGGTGGTATTTTTGGTTTTTCAAATTTTGTTATCGGTGCCGACTCCGCAGATTATTAGGGGAAGAAAGAAAAAAAAAAGAAGAAGAAGAAGGTCGGTACCCAAAAGGTCAAATAAAATTTTCTTAGGGAGGGGAATGAAATGAATTAAATAATGATGATGGTCATATCAACTGTAATTTAATTTAAACGGTTTCTCGATGATTGTCTCTTATAATAATAATAAATTCCTTTTTTTATATAAAAAAAGAATGGAGGAAATGAAATTGGATCCTACGAACGTGAATGTCTTGTCCTGTTCCTGTTCTGGCAGGAGCCAGTGACGATGGCGGCGGCCATTAGCGTTGCCTCTAACGAGCCCCGGGCATAATTAACCCTTAACCAGGAGCCCCGGGATCGCATCTCATCCTCCTCCATCCCTTGGGATCTCCTTCCTCTCTCTCTCTCTCTCCCTGGCCAATTCTAATTTATTTGCATGCCAAGCTCAGCTCAGAGTTCAGCTTCTCCATTACCTACCGCTCTGCTCTTTCCTATTACGGTCTTACGGTCTTACACACTACCAACGATTTTCTCATTTCATTTCGTTACTTGTGGGAATCCCAATTGATTTTGACCTCTCGACAGGGTTGCCATCTCTCTCTCTCTCTCCAGCATCCATCCATCCATAAGTTGTTATCATTTTACAGGAGAAGTTTAACTCTTTTTTTTTTATATTCCGTGGGTTGGAAGGTTATCATAACGTCACAGTCACGATTTTTTTTTCATTAAATAGTAGATCAATTTATATCTCAATTTTTACTCTCTTCAATTCCGATAGATTTGTTTGTATTAAAGATAGATGAGAATTTCCAATAAAGTGAGATTAATGTGTGGATTTGCTGACATGGTTTTTAGACGAATTAAGGTCTGTATTTTCCGAGATTTACATCGGTTTAAACTAATCGTGTGTGAAAGTTTAAACTGGCGACTATTCCATTGTTTGCATTTTTAGACGCACGTCTTGCTGACGCTCCTACTTTGCTAAGAACAGACCTGCGTTTTGGTCGCAGTGAGTTTTCGATAGAAAAGTACTACATGTATGAGCGATATAATCTCTTTAATTTATTAAATAATCAAATTACAAATGAAGTAGTACGGTGGCTGTTGTATTTAACAATGGAGAAAGGAGCAGGCAGTCAGGTGAGAAGCCTCTACGATATTAAAACACTCAAGTTTGAGACGTTTCGGATTTAATTGAATAATGCCATCAATAACAAACAAACTGAGTATTGTAATTGTGACTCAATGCTTTGTCATTTGAGTTCATACTCTCTAAATGGACTGATGATGGCATTATTAAATTAAAGCCGAAATAGGAGAGGCTTCTTACCTGGGTGCCTTCTCCTTCATCCATTGATGATCAAATTACATTAAATTTAATATTTTATTATCAAATTAAAATAATTTTAGTAGTAGGTAATAGATAATTAACATTTAAATATGAAACAAGGATGAAATTGGAAGATTAAAAAAATTAAGTTGGTTAATTTTTATTTCTTTCCTCGTTTTTTTTTTTTTAATGAAGTCTGAGCTATTTTTCCCTCTATCATAATAATAAAATTCGTTATCCTCTACTATTTTGGTTAGGAATAGAAAGGGGAGAAAGTAAAACGATATCAGGAGAAATCACGCAGCGTGCAAAAAAGCAAGCGTGAAGAAAACGCTGAGAAAATGGAATCCATATCGCACCTGATATTTATGGCCGTCTTAATTTATTTATACATAGTTCATTTCCAGGCCATTCTTAAACACACCAAGATTCAAATGTGGTCTTAGCCTTAGCCTTAGTGGTATGGGTTTAAATCTAAATTCACATTGAGAATATCACATATCGTTTAAGCGATGTGAATATATAGCATAAGTTGAAGGTGAAAAAAAGAATAGAAGTTATTTTTATTTCTTTTTATTATGCCCCTCTATACCCGTTTCGGTATGGTTAAGAGGTCTGGGTAAAAAGGCGATATCCTTGGCACTTACTATTCTCGAACTATGAGGATTGGCAGCAGATTTTTTTTTAGAGGAAGAGAGGATAAAATATCTTATTTTTTGATTAATACAATTCTGAAATTCCAAAAAAAGTGGAAGGATTATCTTCATGTTTTCTATAAAACCATTAATTTTTTTAAGAGCTTTCGGGAGAGTGGGGCAAGTGCCTCTATTGCCATATTACTAATATCCATGTCGAAAATAATTAAAGATAAAACCAAAGAGAAAATTAGGCCAACGGATGAGAAGAGAGAGATAGAAACCAAACATAACTCGATTAAATCAATATCATTACTGAATACACACCAGCTATAAGGCCCTTTGTACTCGTCGCCAAATAAAATTAAGAGCAAAATAAAATCTTAATCACTCCTCGGAACAAATATTTTATCAAAAAAAGTACACACACCAGATTTTTCTTCTTTTTAAAAATAATCTGACAAATTTCTGTTGTTCCTAATAGGGAAGCCCCCGAAATTGTCAAGTTTTACATACTCCTCCTGATTCTTAAAAAAAAAAAGTAATCAGACATTTAATAGAAAGAATCGTCTCTCGACTCAAAAAAAGACCACGAATTTGTCAATCGCCATTGTTTTAGGCCTTCACTTGCTAGCTTTGGTACTAGTGTTGTTGTTGTTGTTTGATTTGAATAAACAAACCATTAAGACCTATCGTTCATCAAAATAGACGAAATTAAGAGAGAGAGAGAGAGAGAGAGGGATGAGTCATTTGATTCTTTTTCAAAAGCATATCCTGTTGAGAAACCTTTTATGTCACGGCCATGTAGAGTCCTCTTACTGCTAAGCCCTTTGAATTGAACTGTTGTGCGTTTTGGCCTAGTTCTGCCCCTGGATGCGCACTTATTATTCACACTAGAAATTTTACAACTGTTCATGCTTGGTCCGCTCAGGAGCAGATTGAGAGCAATGCTTCGAAAATGCCGTAAAATGGAATGCTCAACAGGAAAAGTCGAGAGCATCCAAGGATTATTTCTGTCTTTGTCTTAGAGTACAGAGGTGTTCAAAGTTTAAAAACTTTTCGCATCTTAGCTAACTCTCATAGAAGGGCGAGGCGAAGACATTTTGGAAAGGAAG
>JAAAKE020130715.1:0-14399 GCA_010014785.2 Anisolabis maritima | reverse complement strand
AAAAAAAAAAAAAAAAAAATAAAAATAAATAAATTTTTTTTATTTTTTTTTTTTAATTTTATAAAAAAAAAAAAAAATATAAATAAAAAAAAAAAAAAAAAAAAAAAAAAAAAAAAAAAAAAAAAAAAAAAAAAAAAAAAAAAAAAAAAAAAACACTAGTGAAATAATATTTATTAAGAGATATTTGGTAGTGAAGTTAGAATGGATAATTGGCAGGTATTTCTCTCTTAGGGTTATTTCAAATATTTCAAACAATTCATCAGCATTTCGGGGACTCATCGTCACCCAATATCAAGACAAAGATGAGATAAAATATCATTTTCTTGCCTACAACGATCGTTTTATATACATTATTGTACGTATATAAGTTTGTTGCACACAAGTTAGATGAGTATCCGAAACGTCGATGAAGGAAATTAGATGTTCTGGACTGAAAAGTCAGATTTTTTCTTTACAGATCCAACGGCCTTCTTCTTAAATTATCAAAAAAAATAATTTTGCTTTCTATATATATATATAGGTAAAGAATAAATTTATTTATCTTCCCGCACTGATTTTTCTCTATTTTTTCCTAAGAATACTACTTCTGCTCCAACAATATGTAATTATGTCTAAAAATATATGAAATGTCAATGAAGGAAGATAAAAAATATTTCTAAAGTACCAGGAGATTATATATGAATTAACAACTAATCAAATGACAGTTTAGTGGTGAGGGGAGGGGGTGGGAGAGCAGACGCCACAAAAAATACATTCTTTGTTCTTTATCATTTTTGGGAGAGAGAGAGAGAGAGAGAGGGGGGGGGGGGTGGATTTCTTATGATCATGTCACTCCATTAAAATATTTTACTAAAATCCATTTTTACATAATCTGAGGAAAAAAATTATGAAATATCTCAAAAGGCTTTATTTCTTTTAAAATTTTTTGTAAATTGGTTAGTTTAGGATGTGTAAATTAATATTAAAGCCTTCAGATGTTAAGGGTTTGAGAAACTGGGCAACAGGCAGTTGAAGAATATAAGATGTATAAGATATTTGTTTTTTTTTTAACTTCTAGTAAAGGAAAAGGCTAAATGTTTCTGTAGAGTTTGTATTTTTAAAGGAAAAAAGTTCCTATATTTTCCTAATTTACATCACTCTATAAGGAAAATCCAAATTTCTCTATTTCTCTCGCTATTTTTCCATACTTGAATATTAAAAAATGTGGGCCCAGCAGAATTGAGCCTAGCTGAGTATATTCCACATTCTCGCATCTCTATGCTGTTTATATATGGATAAATTCAAGGGTTGAATCTAGAGCCAGAAGTATCATTCGACTGGCTTAACTCAGAGATGGAGAAATGATTGATTTGTCTTCGCTAGTCCTATCTATGCAATACTTCTTAATTTAAAAATATTTACAAATTATGGGCCTTTTCTCCCTAAGAAATTTATTTAGCATACATATTTTAGATCCCAACTCTGTAGCTATTTTGTAATTTTAATAAAAAAAAGGAGTAATTATGTACAAAACAATATATCCTTTTCAATGAACTTATTTTTAAGAACTGTTGAAAAATTTGCACCTCTAAGGTTATTCTGATCTTAATATGAATTTAATATTCCAGTATAGGAACTTATATTCTCTCGCCTAAAACTTGCCGTTACCCAGTCTTTATTATGCAGTAATTTGCTTTGTAACAATAATCTCTTAGTTGAGAGATTAATTTTTTTTACAAAGATAGAAGAAAGGTCGCTAGAGGTTGCGGGGGAAGAAATAAATGGATTTTAATTATACAATAGTTAACTTAGAATTACTCTAAATACTGCCTTTTTTTTTTTTTTTTTTCATTTAAGAAAAATTATTAATTAATACGGTATTTTAATTTCATTTTTGAAAAAAAATGAAAACAAAATTAAATTTATTATGTTTTGTGTTATATGGTCATCAAAGTCTAATCATCTCCTAAGTTGAAGCACAAAATAAAATTTGAACGATTTGCGTGCAGTGAGAGTAAAATAAAAGGTTCAAAGATATAGCGAAATATTATAACGAAGATTGGGAATTCACTTGAAAGAGAGGAATCCCTGACTGCAAAGTCTGTCTAAATTACCTTCAAGACCGTTGAGAGTTAGGGGAGTTAACAGCAGGGATCTCTAGCCTGTCTTTGAAGAAGGCTCAAGTAGTTCTTTAGTATTCCACCACTAACCTCTTATAACAGTATTTATCCGTCTTTGTCCAATTTTTCCCATCTCAAAATCTTATCTCACCTTTTTAGCTCAACCCCTCCCAATCTTTTCCATCTACTAATTTGTGTTTCTTTCCTTTGAGCCTAAAAGTTTGAGACATTGTTTAGTAAGAAATCCCACTTGTCTAACGTCTATAAGGGCTCATTCCTTCCTTAACAAATTTAATTCTAGAGTGATATTTTATATTGGATTTCTTTTTCATAACTTTAAAGACACGGCTATAACTGCCTACACCCAACTTCCAACTCCTCTCGACGGCCTTGGAGATAATTCAATAAGTTTTTACCCTCACTGTGCATAAAAAATCTCATTTCAATAAAAATATATGTTTGGAATAAATTTATATGATATGAATTTATTTATTTTGAGGGATGGACTAATTTAAAGAGTAAAAGAACTTGTAGGCGTCTGTCTTCATAGAGTAGTAAATATAGAGGAAAAAAGGAGCACTGACCGTTTCGGAGCCTGCGGCGGTGACGAGTTCCTGGAGCGCGCGCACTGAGAGCGCCTGCTCGATCACGAACACGCATTGCGACAGGTCCGGAGGGATGTTCTGCAACACGCATCGATAACAGACATCAGAGACATCGTCAACACCTCTCACCATTTCAATATCTTATTATATATTCCAAACAAAACATTAAAAAAAAATTATTTATTCTCTATGGTAAAAGATAGACATTCTTTTTTCTTTAAGGTTCTGGAGAAAGGCCGGGACATTTGTTGTTTTTAAGTATAAATACTATTTTTATCCAAAATTTAATTTTGCTTGTATACTACCTCTCTTGGGGTAAAATACAAATTCCACTTCTAGACTTTACCCTTTGATGTCCAAGACATTCTACAGGTCTATCCACCTGATGATCCCCTTTGAGTGGATTCTTCGCTGTTTGTCACACCGGGATTTATTCACTCTGATATCTATCAAATTACTATGAACCTCGTGCCTCGTTCTTTCTTCTGAAGAGATCAAACCTCACTCTCCGTGCTTTCCAGGCATGATATACTATTTAATAATTATTCAAAATAGATAATGTATTTTGGCCGTGCTTAGATAGAAGCAGATGGTCTACGCTTTGATCTAGGATAAATAATAAAAATCTTTTAAAGATTAAAGCGATTTATTTTACGAAGCAATTTCGTTGAATATCTAAAGACAGATTGGGATAAGCAATTCAGAGTATTTTGAAAAATTCAACGCGTCTTATTTTACGTTCTACTTAGAGAAAAAAGCTCAGCTTTGGGTGCCATTAGAAAAACAATTGAATAAGTTTCTTCCATGTAGAATTTGATTCTATAGGTATTTTGGCTTCCGGTTTTCATGAACCCTCTGGGTCCGAATGATTTCGCAATAATATCTTTTCTCGCCACATTCCAATATTTTAAATAAGTTTCATTTATATAAATCAATAAAGACGTATATTTTCGTCTCGTTTAAATTTATTTTTTAATAAGATTATTATACATTTTTTTCAAATGTTTCTATTTTTTATTTTACTTGAAATTGCTATTAATTTAAGTAAATTCAAGTAGAAATTTTATTATGCTTAAACACAAGCCGTGCACAAGGGAGGTTTTCAATGATTAAATTCCCACCTCTTTCTTTTCAGTTCCTTTCTTTATTTTATTATTACTGTGAAAACTAAAACAAAACGCACAATGGAATAAAATAAAATATAATAAATAGAACAGTCTTGTATAGATTTTATATTTAATATATTGATTTTAAATTTATTGATTGTTAATTTATCCCTTTCATATGGTTGAAACAACAATTTTCAGTTCCATTTTTAATTTTATTTGTTATTATATTATGATAAAGTTTCTTTTTTCAGTTTAAATTAATTTTTGAGAAGCATAAAATTGCCGCAATGCGTATCTAACGAAATTTTATTTTGATCGTTTTATAAGGCTACTTTACATAGTCTTTCCAAGTGTTATGATATAAAGACATGAATAATTAGATTAGATTAGTTTTTTTGTTCAGAATTCTTAATCCCACTAACAAGTGATTTCCGTTTTAAAAGGCTTTAAAATAAAAGATAAAGAGTTCTTATTATATTATCCCTTGGATATATTATCTATTATAGCCTTCGAAGGGGATTCTGTCACCTGGACCCCAGAATATATTCTATATTGTCTATATTATTATAACTGTATAATTTCTATAAGAGCTTTTTATTTAAATAGTTGTTAAACGGATGGAGAGGCAGGTGGTGGTATTTGTTTGATGAAAATTCTGATTCAATTTTTACCTTAGATATTATAATTAATACTAACAGTGTCGTTTGGTAGGGAGGGAAATGTCTGTTCAAATGAATGGTTTGAATATGATATTCTTATTCGAAATTGTTTAAAGAACTCATTCGGATAAATTCAGAAAAATATTCAATTATGATTTTATTCTTGTGTGAATATGGAAAACAAATTCCAAGGGGTGGATAAATTCGTTCCTTTTGCTTGTTGGAAGAAAGGCAAATGACCAACTAACTAATTAATTTTTTGATTAATTGCTCCAGAGAGCTTCTCTAGAGCGAATTGGACATGCGGAGTTATTAAATATCATTAAAAATTATAAGTTAGAAAGCCTAGACCGCTCTAATGGTCAGGAACCATTAATCAAAAGATGAGTTGGTCATTTGAGTCTGTTTTCCAGCAAGTAAAAACGAACGAATTTATTTCTCCTATGGTAAATTGCCATTGAGAAAAATTTATCTATTTTTTTAACTAATTATTATGGACCAACTCATTGTGGAGGAAGATTTTATAATCCAGGCAAGAAGACAAAAAAGAGAGGGGCACGATCCAAAAACGACTATTAAGTTGGACAGCCCTCCCTCTCCATGAATACGACTGATATTATTTGACTTATGCCCTTTAATAAGCGATTTGTCTTTAAAGATGGTGTATGAACTGTAATGTAAAAAAACTCATTACTTTCTTATCTGACGATATGCAAGTGAGATAGATTTGCACTTGACCAATTAGTTTTAAAATATAGATTTAATATAACATTTTTAATAAATTAAAAAATATGAAAAATAAGTATTTTTTATTACTAATTTGTGTCGATCGATTATGCTCTTATTTGTTCATGTAGGATAATTAAATTTTTCTAATTACTAATTGCATTGTTCAATGTGACAGCTTGTCACACAGGCAAATGACAAAACGTAATTTCTCTTTTATTAAATAAAAGATGAGAATGAATTCCTTTCGATATATCGGATAAGCATAACAGAAAGACAAATAAAACGAAAATGGCTTATAATATGCAAGACGGAAGGCATACTTCCCCCTCCCCTTCTTTACATCGATCCAATTGTATACTCCGCAACATATCGTGCAAACTTGCGACCTTTGACCTATTGGGCTGGATTGCAACTTAACCAACAATACTAATTAACCATGTCGTTATCAAATGAATCAAGAAATTTCTATCCTTTTTCTACATACCAATTTAAATTCCAAGTATTTTACCCTTTTTTTAATTAATAAAATAAACATGGTCGTGAACAAAACCAAAACATTAATTTTAAAATATTTTTTATTAAAGAAACTACTTTTAATTCAAAGCAGGAATGATCCATTTTAGCATTTTCTGCATAAATGCTATTATCATATTTCTATAGTACTATATTTTTAGGTGTATAATATTTTGAAATTAGGGACATACATTATGTTCACCTTGGAAAAATAAAAATTATTAATTCTTAATAGTTTCTTTCTCATATTTATTAATTTCAACAGTTATTTTGAGTCAATATATATGACTTTTGGACTCCATCTTGCATTTCCAAGCTTCTATAGTTGAAAATTTAAGCAATTAACAATTTAAATTAATAAAAAATTCCATAGAATAATAAATAATGGATGAATTGAATCATTAATAGGTAGTGAAATTAAATGAGAATTACGATGGCTTTAAATAACGTTGGTATAGAAGTTGCCTAAATGACCAACAAAACAAACGATCGAGTTGAAAAGCAGACAATGTGATAAAAGGGCCACCCGAGTGGGAATCATTTTATATTATATATATAGAATATAAACAAAAGAATGGAGTGGGAAGGGTGAGGGGGGAGGGAGATGGACCACTTCACGCCCCAAGAAGCATTTCACCCAAAAAAGATATATAAAACAAATATTATTACAAACCCCTTCCTTTTGTCTGATGATCGAAAAGAAAAGGAAATTCATTCAATTTCATATTTTTGCTTTATTGCAAACGAGACAGAATTTCGATAATGAAATGACCAATCAGAAGAAAATTATTTCTATATTTTCATTCGATTTGAAATTACCTCCGTTTTTTATTAATTTTCATTAATTTATTTAAAAAATGTAAATGATTAAACGCATCGATTATTATATTTTTACTTTCGTTTAACACTTAAAGGGACATCGAAAGAATCATATCATCAAATAATTTTATAAGTTTATCTTAACATGTATAGATATTTTCTTTAAAATTAAAGAGTTAATTCAAGTCCTTTCTTTCTTGGGGATTAGAACAAATATACTATTATAATAAATTGTGTAAAGGCTATCTTTTATTTCGTCTTAAAATAGATAATAAGATAAACAAATCATTGCGTTTACACAATTTGTTTGGATACGGATCGTGTTTTAGTTCCCAAAAGAATTTTTAAGTCTTTTTCTGCGATTTAGATCATATAGATTTTCAAACAAATTTCATTGTTATACATTATCCAGCGTTCAGTGGTCTATGCAGGTGGTAAGGAAATAAAAAATTAATATAGCAATTTCCCCTCAAGTTACTCATTTCTTAAATTGAAAGTTCTCTAATTTCAGGATAAGGAAAAAATTTAATCAAAAGGATAGACACTTTAATTTTTATTTTTCTTCTTTCCCTTCTCTTCTCCAGTTCTCAGGTGAATGGGTCTTCTTTTATCGTTTTATAGAAGCCTTTTTTACATGATATTAAAATACTCGTCCTTAAAATACTAAGAGGCCATTAAATAATTGGCGTACCTTTCTTTACTCCTGCTTTCAAAATAGATGCAATCAAAAATATTTCAAAAAGTAGCGGTAAATGAAGTCTTGTTTAGACTTATTTAGGCATTTAGAAAAGAATAATTTATCACCTATAAGATTCTATTGAACAGAGAGTGAGGAAATGACAGTCTTACCTCGAAAAACTCATGTTCGCCTAGTTAGGCCTAATGAGAATCTCTGACTGTTTTTTTTTTTCAAAAATCTTGTAGAAGTAATGAAGATAAATTATCTAAATACTTTAAGTAAATTTTATCGCTCTTCATCTTTGAGAAGTACTATCCTATGAAAAGTTCGAAGAAAATTAACATGCTAGTTAAAAAAGATACTTATATACTCATAAAAAGTAATATCCGTTATTATTATTATATTATAAAAACAAAACGTTAGCAAAATTGTATTATTTAAATAAAAAAACTGAATTAGAGTGATTAATTTAGAGAAGTCTAAAAGTAATTAATTCAAGAATAGAATTTAACTGGAAACACTTTTAGTTGAAATAACATGAAATTCAATGGAGTAAATTAACATCATTCATTTGAGAAAGGCTTTTCGCTTTTCCTAAAGCAATTATTTCTTTTTTGAATTAGAAATCATCCAAATAAAAATTTTGATCTATTATAGAATTTAATTATTTGACTATTATTATTATTAACGTTTTGTTTATATCTGAAGAAAATAGTTTCATAATACAAGAATTTATAAAAAAAAAAAAATGTCTTTTTCCGGCTTTGTAAACAAATGCATTAAAAATAAATATTTCTTGGTGAAATGTGGTCAAAATTGATTACTGGTAGACTTTTCACATGCTTGTTCGGAGAAAAAGTATTTATTCATTCAATTGATGCTTCGGTTTCTTCTAATGCCATTTCATGCTTAATTAAATTATTTTATTCTAGTCGGATGAATGAGCATAGAATCTATGCCATAGATGGGTCCATCGATGTTTGTACAAATATTGATTTGGCAGTGGACAATCTTTTGACGACGATGAAAACTGAATATGGTCATAAACGAGACACATTTTGTCTTGCAACTTCACGCCTTTTTACAAGATAGTCAAAATGCTATTCCATTTCTTTCTAAATGGAATTATAGAATTAGAATTCGCTAAGAAATAAATATAAAAACGTAAGTTTTTCTGCCAATATTTGTACCTCCTGACATACAGTTACATGCTCGTGCAACTTAAAATTTTTCAATTTTTTTGATAAAAGTTACTCTCTCTTTGTGTATTTGTGTTTTACGCCTGAGGAAGCTGAAGAAGATGCAACTAGACCCGAAACGTTTTCTCGAGATATGATGTCAAAAAAATATCAATTTTAACAAGCAAAAAAAAATAATTTTCTTTCGTAATTTTGATTATTAAATACTCTGTCCGAAGCGAAAATTCGTTTCGCGGCCAACTTTTATATTTTAATCTTATTATAAGATAACACCAAAATATAATTTCGGAATTTTATAGACAATCCAATTTTGAAATAATTTTTTTCATAGCTAAATAGGCCTACTTGCCTTTCGATTAAATTTTAGTGTGTCAGAATTGGAATTATTTAAATTTTTAGATACCAGAGGAAGAAAAAAGAAGTTGATTGAAAAAAAGACATTTGATGAAACGTCTGAGAGGAGGAAAATATCTTTTCGATGATAAATATAATAAAGCCAAAAAAGATTGGTGATGAAGTGAAACGGAAAATTGATCACTCTACCTAGCTAGCTAACGTAGCAGCAAGCTCTAAAAAAAAGAAAGCATCCAGAAAATAAACTTCAAATATCCGTCTTGTTTAGTCTCTCAATAAAAAAACATCAAACAGGTATGAGAATTTTTTTAATATTGTAAAATATACACATTACAAAGTTAATCAAATTTCTCTTATCTCTATATAATGAGTTTTATATGTAATAATTAAGGAATTTTCATTTTCTAAAAAATTGTTAATCCATACATCTTTTCTGGTTTCTTTAAAACAAAGGTTCTCAGCCCATGGGGTGCGTTTTCTTTAAGTGAAATCACAGAGAAAAATCCTCATATCGGGAGTATCCTTTAAAAATTTAGAGACATAAAAGAGAGACTAAGTCAAAAAGATTGTTTTGGAAAGAAAGAAAATATATTTTGTTATCCTATCCTCCTCTTGAGCATTGTCATAAATCATGTAAAAAATAGGCAACCAAGTTATAACACTTTCCAGGTTTTTTTTAGCCGCTGCTCAACTCTCGAGTATGCAAGTCATGTCCTGTTAATTTTTATTGCTGTTTTTAGGTTATGCTGTCTTTTCATTAATTGACTTTTAAAAAGTCAGCTAGAGAGAAAAAGAATAGCCACCGAGATCGATGTCAATAAGCAAGGCTGAATCTCGGATAGGTGGTGTCCGAGAAACAAAAGCTGCCGGAATTAATCGATACACGTTTTGTAATTTTAAAGAAAAGTCAAAATAGCCTCAGCAGCTGATTGACGTAAATAAAAAAAAAAAGTCAAAGATATTGAATAAAATTTCAGAGTTTTCTCTATGATGAAGTATCTTTTGTTTATTATCTTAAGCCCAATTTTATTTTTTTTTTTTTAGAATAAATCCGCTTCCATTTATTAGTCATTAGTCCAGGAATAGAGAGAAACGTCTTGTTTATTAACAACTAGTTTCAAAAGATTTGGTCAAGCTGATGCTGGGCTGCGGAAAAAATTTGGGAGGCCTTTTTTTACCGCCCCGGCTATAAACTTGTTAAGTTTCATCCTTTCCTGTGTGATATAAGCTGCACACATTAAGATTTTTTTGCATTTATGGGGTCTTTTGATTTGAAATGTAAAGATATTTTTAAAAATTAAATTTTTCATGATCATAATACTTTTCTCTTATTATTATATATACATAATAGAGTGGGAAAATAAAAATTTAGCAAAATGAAGTTTATTTTTAACTAAAATAAAAGAACACTAATTTACAATATATATTATAAAGATAAGATTAAAAAAATTCCTGGGTTTTCCTCTTGCTCTAAAAAATCCTTTAGCTTAGCTCCTGTTCAAAAATGAAATTCGTCTAGAGGTTTACCCCTCTTTTCTAAGGTAAAGTTAAATTTTATTTGAAATATTTCTTTTGTTTTAATCAATAAAATATATTTATATTTGTATTTATTTTCTACTAAGGAATATGTTTTGGTATTTACTTGGAATATATATTATAACAGATATTAACCACAATGAAATGATAAAAATCACGATAAGGAAACGAGAACCCGGTTATAGTGTGGAGGGGCCATTTGTAAAGAGGCGCCGTGGCTTAGTTGGTTAAAGCGCCTGTCTAGTAAACAGGAGATCGAGGGTTCGAATCCCTCCGGTGCCTTTTTTGAAAATTTCTTTAAAATTATTAATTGAATTTTTTTTTAAATTCAATCCTCAATATTCTTATTAGAAAAAGCTTTAAATTATGTATATATTAAAATGCCGAATATTTTTGAGGATATATAGGTATATTTATTAACAATTGAATTATCTAAATTAACTAAGTACCGAAAGATCGGAAACCCCGAGAAGAAATTCTTAGAAGGATTTTCTAAAAATTTGTCAGTCCAGCAGAATGTTAGAATAAATTTTGATCCGTGAGATTAGTTTAAATTTAATTTAATGACAGAGAGATATAGCTAAGATAAACAGAAGAAGTGGTCTACTCCGGATTTTAAAAGAAAAGGATAAAAAGTTTATAAAAAGGAAAAAAAGTGGCCAGGAAGCGACTAATTCAGAACCGCCCAAATTCTAGTTACGCCAATACCTTTAAAGACGAATAAACAAATTTCTTCTTGCTTATCATTGTTCCCGTGTTTCAATATCAGCATCGTAAATAATAAGGTTCGATGGAGCAATTCAGCCCAATGCACAGCCTGACGCTTGATGAAGAGAAGGGGGGATCAGAAGAAATGCCAGCCTTAGCTCGGGAACTCGTAATTGCCATTGACGCCCCTAAGTGCTTCAGTAAACAAATATATTTATCGTATATTTAAATCACATTTCTCTTTCTCCAAAAATTTAAGTTCCCTTTAATACACCATCACATTTTATTGTAAAATAATATAGCCTAGTAAAGATATGCTTAAACTTTTACAAAAAAAAAAATACATATACTCTATAATATAAACTGTATAAACTTTAGAAATTTGTATTGTATATAATTTTATTATAAACCCTTTCTTTGTTAAAAAATTTTTTGTAAAATTGTCACTAATTAGAAAAATGTAAACGGTATATTTGACGTTGGACAACAGCCATAAATAGAGAAAAAAAAGATCCTTAAATTTAAATTTCGATACAAATTACTCATGATAATGCATTTTCACAAAAAATATATAGAATGGAGATAAATTATTCTTTCTCCTTTGATCAATTATTCTTTTTTAATCCATTCATGGACCATTCTAGGTCATCATAATATTCATTTATGGCGGTGACAAGTTAAAAGGAAGAGGGGTGTGAAAAGAGAAATCTTAAAAGCCCTTTTGTGCAAATGAAAATAGAATAGCGGAATTATATACATTAAAATATTTTTCTTTTAAATGATCGAAAATCTCTGACAGGTCTCTGACCCACTCACTCTTTGCTTTTTTCCATTCCTTTTATTTTTATTATTTTGGCAAAAGTATAAGAATGAAAAAAAAGGATATTTTACTAATGCAAAGATTATTAAAGATATTTTGAAACAATGATTCATATATTATAAGAGGAAAAATCAGAGGCTAATATTAATAGAATTCAAAATTATTTAAAATTTTAACAAGTTCTGTTAATAATTGTATGCTATTCAGCTATTTTAAATGAAATGAAATAACACTTTAATATTGTGAGTTGGGTGAGTGGGTGGGCATCTTCTGATTTCGGGCCAGCAGCTCTCACTTTCGAGACTGATGTGCTTATTCTTTCCTCAAATAGTATCCGGCCAGTGGAGCACCTAGCATTTGGTTCATCCAGAGTTTGCTGTTTTACTTACCCAACTGACTCAAATTTTTCCCTTCAAAGCCAAAATTACCACCAAAGAGATAATCATTTTGTAAAAGTCTGCGAAGTTTGTAAAAATGAGGTTCCCTCAAAAAATAATGACATCTCTAGTAAAATGGATTAAGAGATTAAATAAAATTTTTCTTTGAAGAGAATAAAGTTTTTTTTTTAATTAATTGAACTTCTTTTGAATTTAAACGGAGATTTTTTAAATTAAGCTTTTGTGGTGATAAAAAAGATATTCTATTCCTTGCATCTTTTAAATTGATAAAAAGTTTTGTCAAGTTTGTCCAAGTTTCAAAAATAAGACTGTTTTCGAAATAGAGAATTATCAACTTTTTAAAAATAAAAGATTACTTTTTTACAAAAAATTATAAATCTACAAGATTAATAAATTATATAGTAATTTATAGAACTTTGTGAAATATCGTTGAAAAAATACTAAAATTACTGAAAACAAATATTAATATTTGAGCTGGATATTTTGAAAAAATAAAGTTAATGATAACAGCGCATCTCACTTTTTATCAGTAAAAAATTTATGGTTAAAATATTAAAACTTTATCTTGTATAGTTTTTCTTTTTTTTTAACTTTTTCTTACTAATATCTTGTAATCTAGAGTATGGTGATCGCAAAAAATTTCAATGGAAATACACGTTTTGAGGACTCCTGAGTCTAAAAAATGGGTCCCGAAAAATGGCCTGCTTGTGTGTGTGTGAACATGATTTCTCAAAAACGAAAAGAAGCTCCTAGCTGGAATTTATATTTAAGCTAATGTCAGTTTGGCCGAATCTAGGCCAATAAAGGGATGGGAATTGGACCTAAGAGGAACCTATTTTATTTATCTTAATATATATCCCTTAAGTAAACAAGCTATTTATCAGAAATGCTAATAGAATAACATTAATAAAAATGGTTATCAAAATATAAATATCGTGGAAAAGGAAACAAAAGACTAAAAATAGCTGATTTAATTAATAAATGTGAAGTTTAAAATATCAATATAAAATTCATTATTAGGTTTAGATAGGATTTAATAAGAGAATGTGAGAGGTGATTACCTTATCTGCGATGGTCTCCAGGTAACAATGTCGGTTGCCGAAGCCCTCAGCAGCCAGGCAGACTCTCTCGCCTGTCGCCGTACACGAAAGACAAACCATGTCTTCCTGCAAGACAAAACATGATTAGCTTCCTTCCTTAGATTTTAAATTATTTTTCAGATACTTCAAAGTCAATTCATTAAAATTAGTGATGATTCCTATCTATACATTTAACATAAAAATTAATAGTTTTTGATATGGTAGAGGAATATCGGTTTTGTTTTTAAAATATAACATTACTGTAATTCTATTAATAATATTATTTACAATGAAATATTATATTTTTTCATTATTGTTTAGGTTTTGGCCAGGTTTTCCTTAAAAACTTAAGACGAATGGCGGGAAGGCTAATGCGTCAGTGGTGTTATTACGCGCAATGTTTAATTATGTTTTTATCTTATTTCGACGGAAATGTATACATTTCTATTTCTTTTTTTTTTTTTGTATTTGTTTTGTTAATTGTTTGTTGTTATGTGTTATGTAATTTATAAATTTATGTTTGTTTGTTTGGGCCTAGTCACCGAGGACTTGTGCCTCAAAGCAGGAACTAAATAAATTTATTTATTTATTTTTTATTGTAACTTAGGGAGCTCATCACGTTCGAAAAAACCTCCATTCACTAAACACCCCTGCTTTAAGCTAGTGCCATCCATTCCTCCCCCTCTCGCTGCATTTCCTCGAGATCTTCCTTAATATTATCTACGTATCTCCCTCTCTCGGTATTTTTCTATGTCTTAAATGTTCTTCATTCATCCGAGCTACTTGTTCGTCGCATCTTAATCTTCGTGATTTAATTTTTTTCATTAGGTGCTCAACAAAAATTTTGTTTTATTGTTAAGAAAGAAAAAAATTATTTGTTTCATAATTTATTTATCTAGAGGGCCGTTTCTGCTCAAGAATGGTAGGCTTTAAGTGAAATTGTTTTTCATTTAACATGAGGACGTTTGCTTCACTTTGGAAAATTCCGCAATTTTTTGACTTAGTTATAGTATAGGGCAGTGATTCTCAACCTTTTTTTTGTTACGGCACACTTTTAACGATTTCAAAATTTGGCGGCACACAAAGAAAAAGA
>JAAAKE020130704.1:0-14400 GCA_010014785.2 Anisolabis maritima | reverse complement strand
GGATCTGGGTTTGGATCCCAGGGAGTCCGATGAAAATTTATTTAAATCATTAGGATACCAATTGATTTAAATAAATATGCCTGGATTTTTTGTATCGTAATCTTGTTTATTATATATATCGTTTAAAAGTCTTTATGGTCTCAGATGCCGAAAAGACTTAAAAAAAAAAAAAAAAAAAAAGACTCCGGCCTTATTTATTTATATTAATTGGCAGCCAATATGTATATAAAAAAATTTTTATCGCTCAGGATGGGAAGCGAACCACTGACCTTTTGGTACGTGAGGCGAGATCTCTACCTCTGCACCAAGGAGGAAAGCAATAAATGCGATTTAATTGACAAATTTAATTTAATTTTTTATAGGTAAAGGTCTTGCTAAAAATTTTTTTTATATTATTGATAATTGATTGATACACACAAAAGAAAAATCTCTAAAAATAAAAGGTAAAATAGTGAACCGGCTACCTAGGGAGCAAGAAATCTGGTGTGGAAGTACATCAAGCAGATTATTATTTATTTGATTTAATATGTTTTAATAGCATATCATTAATGCTAAATTACCTGTGTTTTATTTTTATAAAATCCCTATTAAAGATAATAAATAAGAGTTATATTAATAAAAAATTTATTAGATAGTGCGAGCTTTAAAATCCATTCAGATAAGAATTGAGTGAATTCTTGAGTCAATATCCCATATTTTTCTTGCTAAGGAAAAATGTAAACAAATCTTTAATGCAACATAAGATGAACTATGATAATAAATACGTATTGAAATCATATCTTCAAGACCCAAGCAAATAAACAACTTCCTTAAAAGAAAAATTGATTTCCATTTCTCTCTTTCTTTTTTTTTCCCCATAATTCAGAGTTTGACATCTAATGGTTTAACTTTAGAAACATGTTTATTCCTTTTCGTTTGATTGATTTTCCTTTAATTAAGTCAGGATAAAAATAATTCTTTACCTGTGAGAAAATTCACAGTCAAAGTTTTTTGCTAATCTATTGATCAATGTTAAAAACAAAGAGATGGAGAAGCGGGGATAATACTAATAATGGCTAGGCTCTTTAGCTTTCATAACAAGATTGATTTCCTTTGATTTATCTTAAACGAACACTTAGGAGATTTAATTAAAAAGTGGCTATATGATGCATAATTAAGTGTATATATATATAGTTTACTATTTCACCTATCTCTTTTGTTCATATTAAAATTTATATGTGAAATTAGTTCGCCTTCGGCGAGTCATGAACCTAGTCAGGAAGCACTCCTCTTTTCCTCCCTCCCCTTTCGAAACAGTAACAAAACTTAATGTATAATTGAAGTTTTCCTGACGTGAATAAGAATTTGCACTTTTAGGATAATACAAGCCAAGATAAGATGAAAGCGAGTTCTATATATCGCTAAGTACGTTTTGTATTTTTTTAAGTAAAATATAATCATTTTAATACAAACCCGAGTCCAATTTAAAGACAAAATATATTTTGGCCCTTCCTCGTCTTTAAAAAAATAATATGTGTGCAATCGGAAAGAGAAACAAATAGATAATCAGTCCACTAATAATTCTAGCTAATTAGTTAATAGAATTTCCAAGTTAATTAATTTATAGATATTTTAAGGAGTATAACTCTCCTTGTATGCGTGAAATCATGTTCATTATTCAAAATATAATATAAGCAAGGTATCTATAAAATTCTATAAAAAATTCAAAAAGATCAAATAAAATTATTGAAAAGCTTTGAAATTTCAAAGCCAACCATGATAGAATCTCGGATGGCTGGCTCCGAAAAATAATCGGGTAAATATTCTTGATCAATATTTTTGATAATATAAGGATAATGTAAACAAAATGTAAAAATAAGCAGCCAGAAAAGTCTACCTAAATAGAAAATTGAAATTTAAGCGTGCGCCTTAAACAAAGACAACCCACAACGCTAAACTGACTCATTTGTTGCCACACTGCTAGGGTAATTTTCGCAATTTTTGAAAAAATAATTTCCGTTATTTACTGATCTGTTTTTTCCTAAACAGGTCTTTTCGTATCACTTTTATCTTTGTTAAAGTTGACCTTACAATCCGTGAATAATATGCTCATCTCCAAAGGTGGTGTTTCATATTTTTAAGAGATAAACTACGATAAGAAATAAGAACGCTAACTCAATTTCTGATGGGAACTATTCTTTTTTTCTGAAATTTCATGGATCAATTTAATGAACAAGTCGCCCAGTTTGGCGTTGGTTAGGCTGATATAAAGAAGAAGAAGTATCAGTCTTAGTTCGGATAACTCGTAGTAGTCATCAATAAACCCACCAGTTATGAACTTCCTTATTCTTGGGAAATTTCTCTAAAATATGAAAACCTCATTAAAATCAGTCCAATGGCTTCCAAATTAAAACATTCTAAATCAAATTGTTCAAATTATTCCTTAATTTATAAAAAAAAATATGATCACAATACCTCCAATTGTACAGTAAATAAATTGGAAAACACAAAAGATCTAAAAGATTTGGAAATTAGTATTAAATTCAAAAAACCAGGATTCGCTTTTCTCTAAAAAATAATTTTTAATTAACCATTATAATGTCCTAATCAAAATTGATATATCAAATGGTGTTTACAATTCATAGCACTATATCTGCTCCAGACAATTAATTGTAAATGCCACCAGTTTTTCTTCATTTCAAAGTATGTAGTTACTTTAGAGCTTTAAAATTAAATAATAAAAATATTATTACACATAAAATAGCTCCGAGCAAAGGTAGTTAGTTCTAATATATGCGATTAGTGGAATTACTTGTCTTAATATTCACCTTTGGATATTTGTTCCTCATTAAAATATATGAATAAATCACTGATGTAAATTAAGTGTTTGTAAGGAAGCTGGTAATTTAAAATTAAACTAAATTTTATGTGTTCTAATTTCTTCATTGAAATATGCAATTTAAAATTTTTATTAATTTTTCGGAAGATGATCCAATAAAAGATCTTAGTGTTCTTTATAACCATGAATTTTTCCACAATAATGCAGATAATAATAATAACTCGTTAGATGAAGTGAGAGGAGTAAGCAAAAAGAATTCTTGACAAAAGAAAAGGAAATGGGCTCAAAAGTCAAAAACTCCATTCATTAAAACTAATAATTAACTCTAAATTTCTCAAATCTTTTGATGATATAAGTATAATAAATAGGAAAAAGAAAAAAAAAGAAATAAGGCTATTTCTTAAAATTAAGTTTTTAATTTAATCAAAATTTCAAATATTAATGACAAAGAATAAAGAATATTCAATATATACGTAAATTGAATAACATCCCCATTTTGAACTTTGCATTTTTCTTTAAAAATAAAAAGTTTAAAACTTATTCAATCATAAAAAATCTAAATATTTAAAATAGAAAAATTAAAAAAAACTAGGCTTGCTGAAAAGCATTGGAGTAAATAAATAAAATGAAAACATCCAAAATATTGTCACTTTTTGAAATGTCAATTCAACAATTTGGTCAAAGTTTCTGTGAAAAAGAGAGAGAGAAACGATTCCGATCGAATGGCTTGTCGGATTGAAAGAATTTTTTTTTTAACTAAAGTCTCAGATTTATCTTAATTCATGTCATAATAATTGTTGGGCTGAAAAGCAGAGAATAAATTAATTATTTTGTTTTCTGGAAGCTAAACAAAATGACCATCTCAATTTTTCGATTAATTTATGTGGAGCTCTAGGGTAATTAAAATAAATATCAATTAGTGAAGAGCTTAGGAGCAAATAATCAAAAAATATACTAGTGAGATGGTCATTTGAGTTGTCTATCTTCCAGCAATTAAACATGAACTAATTGATCCACCACTTTTTGCGATTACAAACAAAGACGATTATTAAAAACTTTCAAAAATGAAGAGTATGTATTTTTTATTTATTGGTTTTATAAATCTTTTGCTTATATTTGACTGAAACTTCTTTGACTCTTCCCTCTCTCGGATCCGCCTATGCAAATGCTTATTTCCAATTAGAATATTTTTAACCCTTTTAACCATTAAGAATTAAGAAGTAACAAGGAGAAATTTTTAAAGCATTGTTCAATATTTTTCCTGAGTGTGACAATAAGCATAAAAGGTTATCTTTAACTACATCACTTTTTATTCAATTCCATTTATATCTAGGTAGAATAAAACAAGTGATAAAATGAAATGGAGGTAAACAACTTTAATCGAAATTCCTCTCTCTAGATTGGATGTAATCTCATCCAAATTTAAGACAGAGAAACAATTGATAACTCAATATAATTGTGAAACTAATTAGAGAATTAACTTTGGTGTATGTATGTAATAAAGCAATCGAAGTCCTATCAAGTCAGAAACGATCCTTCTCCCTGTTCCGGTAAACTAAGAGTTCACAACCCGAACGAAATGATAATAACGTAAAATTGTCAACTAATTAAAGAAAGAGAGAGAGAGGATTTCATCAAAATACTTTCCAAATTGATTTAGGAAACATGAGAAACTATATTCATTAATTTTAATACCGTTTATTTGTTTTTACATCATTTTATTTATATTTAGTATTTGCCGACCATGAGTTGGAGAAATTAGTTTGCTTTTTGGAACTCAAATAGCCAACTTACTAATAACTTTTTCAATTAATTGCTCCAGAGTTCCTCTAGGGCGGAGCATGCATGTTAAATCTCTCTTAAAATTAACATTTGAGCATGCGTGGATCTCTGGAGCAATTAATTGAAAAAGTCATTATTGAGTTAATCATTTGGGTTGCCTAACTCAAACCGGATGAACGACTTTTTGCCGGGGGAAGATTAGCATAAGATATAGTGCCCAAGCTTCTAATCGCAACTCAGATTCAAATCAAATTTCTAGCAAAAATTTATCCCTCAATGATGGCTCCTCCTGAGAAATTAATCAAGAACCCACCCCAGTATAATCACAAGAACATTACTTCCCTGTTTAACCATATTGTGTGAGAACCTCACCTGAGGACTTAAAAAATAACATGTTTGAAGAGATATTTGTTTCATAAAAATAAGTATTAATTATTAATGAAAAAAAGTTCTATATGCCACTGTTATGTTTCAAACTTTTTCTTAGAATAGTCTTTAAAATGGCTGGTACCTTGACCGAATAGCACAAAAAAATAAAGCCTATAGTTCAGGGGTGGGAAACCTGTAATCTTAAGCCTGCAGGTGGCCTTCTAAGATCTTATTTTTCAATTGTGAAATTTAAAATTCGAAATTAAATTTAGAGCTCTCATTTCCCCTGCCATAATATAAAATAATTTCAATAAATTTTGATTTTAATAACAATTTGGAACGCTTTTTTGTCTTTCTGCTTCTGAAGCCGTCTAGACTCCTTCTATATTTATTTAAACCAATATATAATTTAAATAAATGTCATTTGAGACAGGAAACAAATTAGTGACCTTTGGATCAAGAAGCAAGACCTCCCCATCTCTGAGCTAAGGATCAAAGGCAATTTGGAAAGTTATTTATTATTTTTATAATTATATATTTTTAAATTTTATGTTGATAGAAATGTATTAAGATATTATGTATAAATTAGTATATTTTACTTCAAACCTATTAATTTAAATAAATAAGGACGGGGTTTAAATAGCCTCAGATGCCGAAAGATTTAAAAAAAAAACTTTAAAAGTAGAGGTTTTATGGAGCTATGTTACATAGCAGGGGTAGGGACCCTTTTTTAAATAAAGGCTATATTATTTTTTGGCAATAGTAGAAAGGTCGGACAGAATCTTAGAACCATTACTTACGAAGTAAAACAAACTAATTTACAATATTCTCATCAAAATAATATAATCACCTATCTTATTATTTTATATCAAGACAAAAAATAAAATTGAAATGAAAATGTATCATAATTATTTACCAATGGAAGGTGTGAATTTAATTTCGAATTTTAAACTTTAAAAACGAAGAATAGTATTATATAAAAAATAGAAGACCACAGGCTCCCCAAATAAAATATTGTATTTATATAGAGTAGTTTCTATATTCACGGAGTAGCATAAATTGGTTTTTTATCCTTTCTTTATTTTAAAGTATTGAATTCTTGGTTACGCTTCCCTGCTTAAGCCAAAAAAAAGGACTTGGCATTATATAAAAATAAAGCAATCTGGTTTTTCCCTTTTTACAAACTTCCAGACTGTTCCAATATGAATACGATATATATTTGTAAAGCGATAAAGGATAGCCAACGTAAAGAGCACGCAATCACAATATTTCTAAGAATATAATGTATTTTTTTTTTCTCTTTCTCTTCAGCATTTGAGGGATATAATACTATTAAACGATACATGTATATATTAGTTACGAAACAAATTATTCAGGCATATTTATTTAAATAAATTTTCATCGGACTGCATGGGATACGAACCCCACACCCCTTGGCTTTTAAGGTTATCAACATTGTTATTATCTCTAACCTCTCGGCCACGGGGTGGGGGCTGAATATATGTATATTTAATTTATTTTATAATATACATTATAGCGGTACATATTCACTGGATAGTTATATTTAAAATTCTTTTTATTTTCTATCAAGATCACACGGACATAGAATTCGAAACGTAAAAAAAATTTTTGTTTAGATCCGGTTTTCACCTCAGCGAATTTAACATTTTTTTGGGTTTTGGCTCAGTTCCAATGCAAAGCCCTGGTTCTCAGTTACATCTTTAAAGAAAAAACCCGTTCCCCTCGTTCACTTCGTGAAGATCATTGAATTGATTTTTTGATGGGCCACCAGTTGAGAAATATTTTTTATCTGGTTCTGGTTTGTGTACTTGTATGATATTATCACATAACTCACAGAAACTGTTTTTACAATAGATATGACTAAATTATTATATTTGCAAATGCATTTTTTCAATAAGAAATATTAAATAATTTTTTTAAGATATACTGAAACAACAATATTACATTATTTTATATATAATAATTCTACATCTATTAATATTTCAACATTAAATATTTTTATATAATTAAAAAATCCTGCAATATCTGAATACCGGATCTCGGCAGTAGGATCACTTCATATCGACTTGTCGAGCCCTCAAAATTAAGAATAACAAAATTTTATCTAATTCATGAATTTTTAACTTTGCTGACCAACCGAAAGTTAGGATGATAATGTAAAAAAAAAAATAGAAATTGAATTAATGCATATACCAAAATATGATTTGAAGTCCCTTTATTTACGACCTAATTGGAATAATGTCTATATATGTGTGGTATTCGACGACGATATCACAAAATAGACCTAAATTGCGAGAACTGAACACTTGTATCTAAATTTGTTACAACTTTGTTAAAAAATTTATTTTATGTTGATCTTGAGCAGGAGTCGGCAACCTGCAGCTGGTCAAGCAATTATATATTATAAATAAAATGAAATATTAAGAAGTTTTCATAAACTATTAGGTTGCGTCCTGATAAACGTGAGTATGCTTGAACCCACCCGATATCCTAATATTTTAGAAATACGGGCACTCCATACTTAGCAGGACAAGACAGCCATATATCTTTTTAATATGGTTCTTTTTTTTGTTCTTTAAAGCTATTATAAAATTTTAACAAAATGGATTTTATAAATAAAAATTTTTTGTCACCTATTTGTTTTCTTTTATGTTGACACTTAATTATATTCATATTTGTTTTTAAATAAGAGAAAGTAATAAAAATTGATTTAAGCTATTACATAATAATGGTATGTGCGGCTCGCCTAAAGATATTTATTTTGAAAGTGCCCCCTGTATAAATAAGGTTGCCGACCCCTGGTCTTGAGCATCGTTAATTACCATATCAGGTAAAATCAAATGAATAAATAAAAATATAGAAAATATTTAATTACAATTTAAGATCAAATAATGAGGAAAGTAAAAGGTAAATTGCATGAAAGAAACAAAGTCTTGCCAAAGGCAAAAATTTATTTATTCATCATCATTCACTTATGGCTGTGTGTAATTATGCTCCAAAGCTGTATATAGAGAGTCTAGTATGGTACACAGAAATTATAAATTATAAATAAATATAATTTTTATTACTTTATTCTATATCTGCTATACATTCTGTTTTATAAATATAGTTTTTTCTTATGAAAGATAAAAGCTATTTAATTGTTAAAATAATAATATAAATAATTAAATCTCGCAAATGAAAAGCCATTACGATGTTAATTAAATTTTTTTTAAGAAAGGGATGGGGGTCCTAAAGCCGGAAAAAGCCCACATGATCCGAAAAACTACCGACCAATTTGTTTATTATCCATACTTAGTAAAATAGCTGAACAGTGTTTACTAAATTGGCTCCACAAAGAAATAGAAAGATTAAACATCATTCCATACTTTCAATTTGGCTTCAGAAAACACCACTCAATAATAGACCAAATTACCAGAGTCAATAGATATATAGAGAAAAATCTCAAATTCAAAAAAGCCACTGGAATGATTCTCCTTGACATCAAACAGGCTTTTAACCAAGTTTGGCACCAAGGACTAATCTCCAAACTATTAAAATCTGGCATCTCAAAATCACTAATCGAAACCCTGATGAGCTGGCTAAGGGCAGACAATTTTAAGTAAAAATAGAAAATCACTAGACACAGACAAAACCAATTTGCTCAGGTGTGTGTCCCAAGGATCTCTCCTTTCTCCAACCCTATACATCCTCTATACATCAGACATCCCCACCGATCCACATGTACAAATTGCCACTTACGTAGATGACATAGCCATCTATTATAGCAATAGAAATTTCAAATGTCTAGTCAACCGAATCCAAAACTATGACACATCCATCATAAAAAACCTCACATTTTAGAAACAAACTATAAACCCTACAAAATCAGAAACCATCTTGTTCAGTAAAAAACGAAAATATATGCATACAACCGTCAATTTCGGAGGAATCCTACAGTAAGATATTTAAAATTTGACCGAAGACATAATTGGAATGTCCATTGTATTAAAGTAGCTGCACCAAATGGCAAAACAGCGAAAAAAATACTCTGGCCTCTTCTAAACAGAAACAGTTGTCTCCCCATAGATTCCAAATTACTGATCTACAGAGCAATAATTCGACCATGAATCAGTTATGGAGCTCCAATTTGGATCAACTCAGCCTTCTCATCCAGTATACTCCTCCTCAAAAGAATATAGTCCACTTCTCTCCGATTAATTGCAAATCCACCTCCACGCATCACAAACGCTCTAATATCACTTGCCTTAGAAATAGAAGAATTAGAAAAATATCTAAACAGAATCAAGAATAGACATCTGGAAAGAATATCAATGCACATATATCCACTTATGGAAAATATCAACTAAAAATTGAAATAAGAATTAAAATTTTGTTCTTTTGTTCCTTTTTCTTTTCCTCGTTATTGCTAAGTTTTTTGAAAATTTTCATTAAAAAATTATTATATTGTTTTAAGCAAGATAATACAAGAATATTATATTGAAGAAAAAGGAAAAGAGAATTTGTTCAAAGCCTTAAAATGTAAATATAAAAATACATTCGCCTAATGCGAGTTTTAATGTATTTAATAATTGTTGGAATAAATGTTAATCTATAGGGATGGGGGTATATATTTCTTAATTATTAAATTAAATCAATGTTGTTTTTCCCCTTCTTAACAATAATAATTTAAATCAACCAACAACTAATTTATTTTATTCAATAATATACTCATTGTCTAAATGGTCTCAGATGCCGAAAAAGACTAAAAAAATATACTCTTTATTAATAAATTATTGTTATATAAATATGCCTGAATTAAATGTATCGTAAATAATATTCTATATTCTATATCGTTTAAAATCTATATGATCTCAGATGCCGAAGACTTTAAAAAAAAATTAATTGAAAATTTTCCCAAGTACGTAAACGACAATAGTTAATATTGATTAGAGGGAGTTATCCAGTCTAACTGTAACTGTAACTGATCAAGTCGACCAGTAGCTAGGCGGAGGGAGTATAGAGAGGCAGAGCAAATGTTTTTTCTTTTAACTGTGATAAGAGAGAATTACGACACGTGATTAAGGAGGGTGCAAGAACACCAAAGCCAGATATGCGTGTCACTATTTGGGAAAAATAATAACATAAAAGGGGGCGTTTAGCAAAGCCCTCAAGGCTAGAAGCGGAACCCGCCATACTTAATTTAAATTTTAAAGTAAAATATAAATTTTTAACTTGTTAAATAAGACCTACCAAAAGTGAAGCATTTCCCTAAAAATAGATATAATATTTTTCCTTTTAAATAAATAATATTAATTTAAGTCAGTTACTGTTGAAGGCTGATAAAGGAATAATAAGGCAGATTGAAGAAAAAAAAAAGAAGCCCTTGGATGTCAAAAGGCAAAAGACGTTTAGGACAAAATTTATTTGTTGATCTTCAGTCACTTATTGGCTATTTATGGTAGTATAAGTATGTTGTGGTATAAATGACTGAAGATGGGCCAATGTCTCCTTTCGGTTTTTGGCAGTTTGCTGCAGTCTACCTTCTTATTCCTATATTAATTAAGGATATATCTTATATCCCATTATTTGTTAGTATTTGGTCGGCAAAGTTGGCCGCTCAGGTTAGTCCGATTTACTTGTAAAATATATATTACTATGACAGTGTTTAAGAGACCCGCGAATCAGCGGCCTTGAAGTAAATAAAACGATCGCCAGGATCGCTAATGTTAAGAAAGCTCTATTTTCCTGGGAGATTACAAATTTTGCCCGTATTATTAAATTAAGTAGGTCAAAAGTATATTGTTCTTAACTTTTATCGAAAGCAGTACAATGAATCCTCTAATAAAAAAATTTTCTTCATAGAGAGGCTGAGGAAGACAACGAACGATGGGATAACCGGGTTTAGGGTGGAATTTCCCCTTTCTCCAATTTATCCTTAAATTAAATAATTTTAATAATTATTAATTTATTTAGTGAGCACCAGACCATTTCGAGAGTGGGAGCCAGGCCTTCCATCATTTTTCCTCCTCCGCCCCCCTCCCCCTCCCCTTATAACCTCTTATTAGGTCATTAACATTCTTAAGAATTCTTTTTGTTAAAATTTTTTTCATTTTTCAATTTATTTTTGATTAAAATTTAATTCTTAATTATTATTTTGAGACATTGAATTTTTGTATCACTTTTTAAATTTCTTTTTTTTTTGTTTTTGCGCCTATTTTGGATGAAAGAAGAACCTTTCTCCCTCCACACTTGTCAAAACAAAGTTGAATTTGTTCAAGTTATTAATAATTAACCATAATATGTTCTTAATGATTCAGAGAGAAAAAAATAAATATTTACAAAGTTTTTTTTTTTTATTAAAATAACCTTGTTTTAATTTATCAGGTCATGTTATCAATGTTTAATAAATTTCGAGATAGCTTGGATTTAATTATATTTGATCCGAAAGGTATTAGTGAAGCGTATCTGATAAAGGAACAGCTGATAGACGATCGATAGGCGAGTGCCATGGTTCATCATGCGCTCTGGCTGCTGCAGCCCTGCGAGAATAAATAGCTGCAATATACATCTCTAGAGACAACCAAGCTAAAGCAGTAAATAGCAACCGGCTTGCATCTTCTAGACAATTAATAGGAAAACGATAAAATTGAATTGGTGTTTAAAATACGAATCAAATAAAAAAAGAGAAGCGCATGCGCCATTGGAAGAACCTGCTTGCCCACAAATAGCCGCAGCCCTTCAAGTCGTATGGCGGAGGCGTTTGGTGTTCTTTCGCAAGACTGACGGTTTTTCGGATCCGAGTGATGAGTGGTGGCTCTTCGGGCTCGGGTTCAGGTCCCGGGGGCGGGAATTTAGTTAAACTCGCCGGTGATGAAAGGAAAGATCGACTTTATGAGCCTAAACACACCAAGAAATTAGTAAGAGTATTGACAGTGCTCGCTTATATGGTGTCAGTGTCTTTGGCAGCGATTGTGCTCTCGGTGTATTATGTGTTCCTTTGGCAGCCATCAGATCGTATGTCTGCATTGGCAGCCGCCCATGCCAACTGCACCTGCCCCAATCCCCAACAAAGGCATCCCCCACCACCCCCTGCGCCGAGGCACCAGCTCCAGGGTCAGTCGAAAAAATTCTTTATTTTTATTTTACAAATTTTACCTCGTTCTCCTTATTATTATTTCTGAAAGAATAGAATAAAAACATTCCTTGACCTATATTCTCATAACCTTGACCTCATTTGTAGCTCTGGGGTCAGAGGAGGTAAACAAAAAATATGTTATATGTATGCATCCTTCCCACTTCCACTTTCACTTATCTGTTGAGGTCAAACTTTAAACTATTTAACACTACATGGTTTTTCCTGCAAATTTGAACTAGTCATTTTATGATTTAATTCAATCTATATGGATTTTTTATTGGTGTGGCTGGTGATTCCTTTTTCATTATATTTTGACTAAAGCTTAGGTCATTTAAAGATGATTGAAGGGTCAAAATATGTCAAAGAAGTGTTAAAATATAAGAAAAATTAAAATTAAATAAGGATATGAAATTAAATTTGAGAAATTTCCATTAAACTATTTATTTATATATATATATATTGATAATCATACCATATTTCCATTTGAAATTTTATAAAAGTGAATATTATTAATATAACAAAAAATAATATTTATATTTTTTGTGCATTTATAAAAGAGCTTCTTTCTCTTCTTAAATATAGAATAAAGGAATTATGATCATAGTGGAAGTGAGATTGTGAATAGAAATAAAAATGGTACATATTTTAAAGTCACAAGATTTAGAAAACGGTCTGTTTTGTATATGTACATAGGATAGGAAGTTTTTCTTTTTTGCGAAAAATTTTCTTATAATGAGTCGAATTATTTCTTAGGTTATTCATTATAGTATATAGTACAATACAAAAAAGACATTTTAACCCAACTTAATAAAATTTTATATGAATTATCTTTCCAGTCAAGTCTATTGTTCATTTCAGTTATTTATAAAAAATAAAATTGTAACCAACCCATCCCATGAAAATTAACAGCATTAGCTGATTCATATAAATGATGAGATGAGATATCTAAGACACCTTTCAATTACAAATAAAATGACCAGTTTAAGTTAAAATACACCTAATCAAATGATATTATAATATAGTAATATTTCTTTCCAGAATTAGGAAATATAGCTTTCAGATAAAACAAGACGGACAGAAGGATATTTGACTATTATATTGTTACTTATATGTAAAAAAAAGTTTAAATTTTAGGAAAAATAACTCGATGAGTTATAATCTAAACAGCTGTTCTAGTGAAAGTTTATAAATGATGGATTGGTGGAATATAAATTTTCCATACATTTATTTATTTATTTATTTATTTTAATATTTTATTAACCTTTATATAAGAATATTTATAGATGAGAAGCTAGGTTCAGCAATATGGCAGCCTTTGGATGCTCAAAAAAAACTCACTGTGACGTTTCGAACTAGGTTTAATGTGACCTTTATATTTACGCCCAAAAAGGGTCAGCTTGTATTTGAAATACATATAAATTGTTAATGAATAGTACAGTTGCAATGGTGTCTGAGTGTTGAATGATTCAATGGGTACCATACATTAACAATTTTGTCGTTCTTATAATTATATACATTGTTATAAGTATTTCGAATTACAAGATGACCACCTTTGGGCATAACAACGATTAAATTAGACTGAACTAACTAGTAAACCTCGTTCGAAATGTCTCATTTTTGAGTTTTTTATTGAGCATCGAAAAGTTGTCTTATTGAACCTCCCTTCTCCTCTATTAAAATTATAATACAACAACAATTTTCTTCTTTCAAATAAAATAATATCATATTTAGCCTTATATCATTTTGAAAGAAATAACATTGTATCGTAATATTGCTTTATGTAGTGTTGGGGTTCTCAGGCCCACGAGCCTGTGACCCCTAAATCCTAAAAATAAGGTTTGCCAAAAAGGAAAATTGTGAAATTGCCCTCTAGCCTCCAGATATTATCTCGCCAATTAATATACATATAACAAAACCTGTCTGTTTAAAACTATAAGAACCCCTGATCCTAGTTTAGATTACAAGGTAAAAGCAAAGGAAAAGATGTCCTATTTGAAACATATTTTATTTTAATTAATTTAATAAGTTTCTTATTATACTCTGTTTGTAAATGAATAAAAGCAATAAATGAAGAGAGATATGACTTTTATTTAGATCATTTTGATATTTAGAGTTCATTCCTAAGTGTACGCATATATTAATGTATGTGCCTGTATAAAATCTACTCAAGTATAAAATACTCACCTTTAGGTAAAAAGGTTATTATATATATATATATATATATATATATATATATATATTATTTATTAAAAAATTAAAAAAAATATCTTTTGTCTTTTAATATTTAGACATT
>JAAAKE020130693.1:281-14401 GCA_010014785.2 Anisolabis maritima | reverse complement strand
CTGGGGGGGGCGGGATGGGGGGGGGGGGGGGGGGGGGGGGAGGAGAGAAAATTTCCATTCGAAGCATTACGATTACATTTTTGACGGAATAATAGCAACTGTATATTTAAAAAAAAATTGATTGCTGAATAAGATTGAGCCAATATGACCGCCTTTTATGTGCAGGGGGCACGGAAACGGTCTGCGAGTTTTATTCAATCGACTCATAACCTCATTCCACTTTTTAAGATATACTGTGAAGATAATAAAAATTGATGTTAGAAAACGATTAACACATAGTTAGAAATGCGAGGGATAATTTTCAATTATTTTGAAAATGACAGAGATTATTCAATATTTGATATTAATAAAGAAAATTCACTTTGTAATTAAAAAAAATAAAATAATAAATATTAATAAATCTAATATCTTGACTTGTTATTTATTATTCTATAGGGAAAGAGAAAAATAGGCCAAGTTATTTATGTATAAAAATAGATTCATATTTTTATTAAAATATATAACGTTTCGGTCCCTCAATGGGGATTATAAAACATGACTTTTTTTGATAGTATATCAACTAAAATATGCCTTAAGGCCTTTGTCAAAAAATCAACGCCCGGGAGCTAGGCAACCAAGATCGTATAATCAATTAAAAGCGATGCCATTCATTCTCTTCTAAACAGATACGGGGTGGGAATTTTTGTATAAAGGCTAATATAAATATACATGTAACACAATTTGCTTCAATTTTTCGGGAAACCTAATTTTCTTTATTAAAAAAAAATGCGATTGTTAAATAAATAAGAAAATAAAATTACTAATTTAAAATGTAAATAGAATTTCCTTATTAAATAATTTTTAATTTATTCTATATTAATAATTCAATATATAGTCGCATATGATAGAGTTTATCTTTAATTTTTCAATTCTTCTCCCCATGTTAATTAGTATTTAATTAATTAAATGTCCTAGAATGCTATCAAGCTTTTGCCGTATTTTAAATTTACATCACACCTTTAGTCAAGCTTCTCTGGCTCAAATTTTTTTAACGTTTTTTTTTTCCAAGCGTAAAAATAAAGAATTTCTAAAACAAAAAAAAAAATATATTGCTATTTATAGAAGTTAAAATATCTGAGTGCAATTGAAAAAATCGATTTCGAATTAGATTACTTGTTCCGAAAATAAATCGTCTAAAAATATAAAAATAAATATATACAAAATATATTGGACGGAAAAAAATAAACTGGAAATAAAGCGTCTTTCCGGTCTTCTCTATCATAATTGGGAATTTTTTTTCACTCCTGTTAAATGAATATAGCATTATATAGATTCTTTTTTTTTATTAATTTTATTTTATTTCTATTTTAAATATTTTTTATTATTTTTTTTTTTTTATTTTTATAAAGCATTTTGACTTCTAATCATAAATTAAAGGCAATTAAGATTAAAAAAAAATGACTTGGGAAAGAAGAGGAAACACACCATAGTATAAACCCAAAAAACTTTTTTCTAGATGATCTCCAAATCTAGGCTTTATTTTTATTATTAGCTTGCATGCATATTTATTACAATATTTAATGTTAACAATGGGCATGCATTTGTTTAATAACTTCTGGAAATTCTGATTTGATGGTTTCTGAATTTGCGATATGAAAGTTAGGTTCCATTTTAAGTTTTTGGTTTTAATACCGATCATTGCAGAAAATGGTGATGACGAAAGAAAGTAATATTTGTTAATTATTTAATTTTTGGCGTACCCCCTGGGGTACTTTGGAGACCTCTGTTCTAGACTACCCACAACGTGCAACTAAAGAGAGAGACTATTTATAATTATGCTCATATATATATATACATAGACAAACTATGTTTTGTTAATATTTTACTAATTAACATATTGATTTATTAGGCAAACGATTATAGTAAATTAATGAACTCACTTATAATAATAAATATATAAATATAATTAATGCATTGATCAATTCCTTCTTTTTATACGCCAGATTTAAACTTTCAATAAAGGGGATCCTACTTACTATTAAGTGAAAATAATACTTGTCCAAAACCCTTTTAAATTAATTAATTATAGATAATTAAATTAGCTTTTACAAAGTTAAATTACCTACTATCTACTCTTTAAATATGAAAGAAAGATTAAGGGAGAGAGCTAAGATTCTTAACCACCTCCACCCAAAATTTAATATTTATATTTCACTGCTTTGTATATAAAATTAGGTTAAAATTTTTTAAATGTTGTTGGACCTACCCATTTAGAACTTTCTTGTTAAGCAAAGTTGAAATGAAAATTTTATTTATTTACATTAGAACCATTCAATTTTATTTTAATTTTTATATTTTGATGAATCAATTCAATTATCAGTGAATTATAAAAAAAAATTTAACTTTTTATCATTGAAATTTATTGAACTTTATGATCTTTTTTGTATTCGCTTATTTAATGAACGTACTATATATTTATATATTATTTAAAAAATATGATTTTACCAATGTATTAAATTATTTTTAATAATAATTACTATTCATAAAAATAAAATAATAAATTGTTTTTATGGCTCATATTTATATAATAATAATTAGTAAATCGAATTGATAAAGTTCAGGCATTGAATTCAGTATATTTTTTTATTTTAAAGAGTAAAATATTTTTTTTTGTCAGAAATACAGTAGCTATATAATTTGTAAATGGGTTCTTGACGCATCCTCTCTGTATTGATTCCTCGATAAATTTTTGCTGAGTATTGTCAATTATTTGAATTAATATATATTTTGAAATTATATATTATTCATACAAATATAAATTTTATATGTGTTGAGGTGAGGGTGGGCGAAATCAGTGGTATATATTTCCTCCTTTTAGCAATGATGGAAAATATATTCATGCAAAAATCAGCCATCCGATCTTGGAGTTTCATATAGAAACCAAATTTGAAAAAAAATCTCATTTCCATCGGTTTCTGTGTATAAGTCTTACCAGAGAAAGTAGTGAACCGATTTCAATCAAATTTTGCACAAATATAAATTTAATCATTATCGAGCTCTGAATCCGAAACTCTATCATTTTAAGATATAAAAATAATTATTGTCTTTAAGAAAATATTAAAAATTTATTTTATTTATATTTCCTAGCAACTAAATAAAATGAAGCTAATCTCTTAAATTAAACAAATAAATTATTAAGACATTCAGATTGAATTTAAATTATTTCGATTGTTTTAATTCACGAGGAGCAATTTTAATGAGCAAGAGGGAGAAAAAAAAACTAGACCTAAATTTCCATTTGGAGGTGTTATATAATTAGATATCATCTAAACAGGAATTAACTTCTAGATATGTTTTGCCGGAGTTAAAAACCCGCTAATTTATTTTATTTACGAAGGCTATATTTATTCCGATAAAGATAAGAGCTGGAAGGGGGGAGGGTGGTTACCCCTTTGTGTGCTTCCAATGATTTATTATTCTTCTGATTATAAATGGCGTATGATTTAGAAAACTATAGTATATTATTCGTAGCAAAAATATTGGAGAACTTCCAAGAATTTATTTCACTATCCTCTTTAAAATTACCTATTATTAAGGGAGGGTAAAAACTTTTCTAAATCGAATTTGACAGATGATTTTTTATTGTTTGAACAGAGTATAAGAATATTGTAAAGATTTTTTTATTGATAGCTTTATGCGTGATCATGGAAAAGGAAACATTTAAACAAATAATAATTAAAAATGTGGTCACCTCAAGTCCTGATAGGATGCACCTGAAAACTTTTGTCCTGATATTGGGAGGCGCCTAGCCTCCAAAACGTCCACAGGAGAGGAAAAAACCTTGAACTTAACACCTTTCGGATACCGGTCAATGCTCTATCCATTGAACTAATGGCAGTTATCGATATTTTTTTTTCTCTTAAATACAAATTTCCATAAATCAACTCATTTTCATTTGTTTTCTAAATTTTAATACTCCTGCTTTATAAATGAATTTTTAAAGTAGCCATACCCAACTACGGTTCACATACTGCATTCGCCCCAAAACACAAACTCATGGTGTAATACATTCAAGCCAAAAAAAACCTCTATGAAAACATTTTGAACCATCTTTAGATTTTAATAAGTCAAAAAACAGAGCGTTAGTATAATTAAGTATTATGCATAAATGTGGGAAGTAAGGCTTATATGAGATTTAATAATTTTTTTGCACATGACCTTCCACCCTTAAGGACAAGTAACGTATTTTTCTATAAAAAAAAGTGGCTGTCCCGCCCCCAAGCCGATTTACCTGCGTGACAAACGATTATCAATTTATCTAATCACGCCGTCGTTAAATAATTAATATTTCATATAATTTTCTGAGGGAAATTATTTTATAATTTTATTAATTCATAATTGCATTATTATTTTTTAATATAGAAAAATGGTTCAAGAACTTAAAATTTAATTTTATTGTTTGTAAAACCTACTAAGAACATCCGGTGCACATTATCTCTAACTTAATCTCTTCTACACTTCCAAGTCCCTTTTGTGAGTTGGTTATTAAAGTTGACATTTTAATTTTTAATTTTTTTTTTTTTTTTTAATATAATATATAAAATTGAGTAATTAAAAAAATCAAAAGAAAAATTAATAACTTTAAAAGAAATAACACTTTTTAAAAAAATATGTATCCGCTTTAAGGGCTGGAGGTTTTGCAGAGCCCTAAAAGAGAGTGTGAAGTCTTTTGAGATAATACTGAAGAGGGACAGGCATCCTTTCTCAGGAGAAACATCAATGGCTAAACTTTTGTCTTAAGTCGATTTGAAATCAGAAAGCAAAAACTTCACTACTTTAATCCTCTCTTTTCCTGTAATTATTCCAATGCGGTCTAGGGGAGATTAAAGAGCCTGTCCGACTTGACAGTACTCGGGTTTGCCATTACATGTACTCATATCTTCAACATAAATATTTTTATAATTCACTCCACCCTCCTCCTTCCTTGAAAATTATCTAAGAAGGGAAAGAAAAATCACTCAAGAAGAAAATTGGTGGAATGATTTAAATTTATTTAATTTTTATTAATGACTAATTCTTCTAAAATTTTTATAAATCCAATTCATAATTTATTATCATCAATAAAAAATTCACGTATTTTTAATTTACAATTTATGTGTATAGACTTTTTATTATGATTAATATAAAAATCAATAAATTATATGTAAAATAAAATTATAATTAAAATAATGCTTTCTTCATTGACAAATAAAAAATGTATTATTTATATAGATATTGATAACAAAAAACTTTAGTAGTATTTGTTCACGATAAATACAACGGAAGACTATTTGAGTTCATAATTCTATTACCAACTAACTTTTGATTAATGACTTTAATACAGTATTTAAAGAAACTTTATTTCTTTCTATTTGATATTAAATATAATAATAATTAAGATTTTTTTTTAATATAAATTTGGTGTTTCCTGCATTAAGCATTGATTCTCTTTTTTCTATGCCAGCCTTTACTTATCTTTTCATTTCGGCCTCAGGGCGTATAACAGAAGGGAGTATAAAATGAATAGTTCACATTTTGTTTATTTTTTCTTTGGGTTACAAGTTCAATCATAGAAAACCAATTGGACATTTCGTAGTTGGTTTCTCTTTCAGTGGTTGTCATAGAGAGACAAGAAAAGCCATTCTCCTTGGAGAACAATACTCTGATGTGTGTTTGGCCAAACTATTTATTAATTAAACCCGATCTCATCCTTTAGAAAAGAGCAATAACGAGAGGCGATAGCTGCCCACTAACAACTTCCTGTTTACGTAATAAACAAACGAGTCAAATATCTCTGATGTGAGTATTCCAATTAATTTCAAATAGTGTATTTTACTTGTCACCTATGATACCGAGTCAGATGCAAATTTTACACTCAGTTGGTTCATCAACTACTAAATATTAATATCATTCGTCAAAATTTAAGATTTTATTATTTTTGACAACTATCGTAATGATACAGTCGACGGTATGACATAATTTAGCCCTTTTTTTTTTATTGATAATAATAGGCTCATTAGTAAATAAATAAAACTTAGTATGTATGTAAATTGCCGTACAAATCTATACTAATAGGTCCGACCCCGCCAGGACTTGCATAGTGATTCTATTTGAATAGAGTTACAGAATAAGCCTAATTTGAACAAAAACTTTTAATTGTCGAATTAATTATAATTAAATTTGGTTGACTAATTATTGGAGATCAGTAACATATATTAGCCAAAGGGCGGGAAAGCCATAAAACTTTTTTGTTGATACTATTTGAAATATAAAAATTTATATTTAAAAAAAAATGGAAAATTAATAAAAAAATTTAGGTTAATTATTTTTTAGAATCCCAACGACTAGAGAAAGAGGAGAAGGGAGAAGAGAGTACGGAATGCTCGCTTCTCTAATATACGGATAATTATTAAAATTAGCTTTAATTTTGGTAATACATTTATGAGAGGAAGGGAGTTAGATTCAAATCTCTAGCCTATAAATGTATATATCAGGGGTGGGGGACCTTATATTTCTAGAAGATAAAGATGGCTAAAAGGGGCGGAAAAGTGTTGCAACTTCGTTGCCTATTTTTGAATCTTGTTGGTGTCAAATATAGTTATATTACCATGATAATATAGTAAATTATAAGTGTATGCTTAACTTGTAAGGACTAGGTTTCGAAGGTTCGTTGCGGCCTTTCCACTATTTCCGGGATGGCCTTTCATTTAAATATATTTCATATATAGGTAAGAGAAAGTAAAGAGGTTCTCCACTCTATAGAGCCGCCGAGAGCTTAATAGATCCCTTTCCCCTTTCAAAGCTCAGGCCTTGAGCCTGCAGCCCCGCTTCAACTCTCTCGACGACCTTATATATCATCCGTTTCATAAACTCTTAATTTCCAGGCAAATGAATGCACAAAAAATATTGGAAATTTTTTATACATTTAATTGTTTAAAAATTAGAAATTTTGTGGATTCTATGATGATATAAATAAACTATTCCTATAATAAAAACAACAATCTATATATTCTCTCAAAGGGAAATCTAGGGGAATGGTCTTTCTTCAAGCTAGAATATAAATAAATAAATATATATATATAAACTCTCTTAAGTAGAATTGATTGCTCACCAATACCTGAACATTCTTCTTACTAGAAACTACTTTAAACCAATTCATTTCTAACTTTTCAAACCCTTTGAATATAAACCGAATTCTCGAGTCACAATTTCAATCGGTGTCTCGAATATTTTACTGCCTAGGCACTCTCTCTCTCTCCCTCTCTTTATATATTTGAAAGTCACCTAAACACCAACGCATACACACACGATGATGGGCCTCGATTACCTTCCAAGTAAACTCAGGTGCGCAATCTCTGCTAATATCCATTTAATAGAAAACACTTCAGCTTTAACGTTAAATATCTCTTGATCCAAATTTTCTTGTATATTGTACAATTAGGCTTATCTAACTATTTCGGCTAAATTTCCAACATCACATATTGATTTTTTTATTAAAAAGATATAGATGTTACAAAGAAAAATTAACCTCGTCAGTCTTAAATTAATGTTTGAGGATTAAAAAAAATTTTGATAAAGTACGTAACGATTTTTTTTTTTTTCATTTAAAAGAAGTATTTGTTAATTATGAATAAATTTTAAACAATTAATTAATTGACGAACCAATTAGTATGAGAATTAAACTACATTTTTGAATTATTCAATTTAAAAAATCTTCAAATATTATTACATATCGAATTTAAAATAAATTTTAAATTAAAGACACTTTATATATATAGGCGGATATTCTATATACAAGCTCCAAATATATTGTAATTATATCAAGCGAATATCAATATTCTAATGATACTTCTGGATTATTATTACCCTCACATGGACATTGAATATTATCATAAATTTAAATATGTTTACTAAAAAAAAATTATTTTGAATAATATATTTGTGAAAATATATTTATTATATGCGCAATCCTTTATATTTATATCTATAGATGTGCCCTATGATCATTTTCAAATTACTTTTGAGTTGGTTTTTTAATACGATAATTATGTTTAATTCTCAAAATATCATTATTATTTTTTCGCATTGATTTGCGACTTTATCACTTTATCAATTATAATTCTTTTGCTCTTTATTAGAGTTCGGCTTAAGCAGAGTCAATGCATCGCTTGAGGAGAGAGAAGGAAAGACTTACATATAAGAAGAAATTCCAGCCTTAGCTGGGGTAACTCCTTGCCACCCCTGAGTGAAATTAAACTTCCAAATTTTCACTCTGATACATTTTATATATAAACCCAACAGATCATTTATGTATAATAAATCTAATTAGTTAGTAGAGTTAGACTCTAATCCATCCCAATCCTACATCTATTTCTACGAAGGCTCTTTTAAATTAATACAATAAAAGTGAAAATTCTTATAATCTTTATTAATTAATTAACTTAAGTAAATACTAATGTTTAATCGAATTTAATCTAATTTCGACATTTTTTGCTTAGAAATATTACCTACCAATTTTAATAAAGAAGCAAATTTCAATTAATTATTATCATTTGAAATGAAACTTGCGAATTGTTAAGAGGGCTTAAGAACCGTAACTCCTGGTAGCTTAATAATAAAAGCGGTGCTATATATTTTCATTCCTGCGTATATTTTTTAAGTTTATTAATAATTGATCGTACTTTTAAGTATTTTTTGATAGTACCATATTTCGTTTAATTATACTCTTTTTATTAATTGCTCATTTGGCCTAAAATTTATATTAGAGGAGAGGCGGGGGAGGGGGAAATTTTATCAATTTCCTTATAGCTTTACTGAAATTGAATGCCTAGACATTAACTACAATAACAATTAGTAATTGGAAAGAGGAGAGAGGGGGATATAGGTTAAACATAAAAGGGAGAGAGAGACGAGAGGAATGAGGAACAACGGTAAAGAACTTGATGTTAGACCAAAGTTCACCGACGATTGATAACTTTACAAACCTCCCCACCTGGAAAGCAAAGCTCTACAGTGTTTGTCTCTTATTGCCGTCCCTTCCTATCCCTATCGTTCCCTTAGGGCAGTCAGGATTATACCAATTCCTTCTCTGCATAGGCGTATGGAATGTTAATCAAACTAATATGAGTGTGATTAAAACTTGCTCCTCTCTCTCTCTCTCTCTCTTTCTTTCAGAAAACCCCTGATGTGTCCACTTAAATTAATCTTAATCTGATATGGAATTTTTGTTAAAATTAGAACAATTCACTTAATTTTTTAACTCTCTGTTCGATGAAATGGAATAATAAATAAATAAACTGCGGGCTTTTGCTTTTATCGTCAACAAAGAGGAAAATTAAATTAACCGTTAATTAGACCTTTAATTACCATAGTTGTTGTTTTTTTCACCATTTAAGGGAAAGTCTTCCATCAGGGAAATTTTTATTTTTATCTTAAGCAATAAAAAGTTATTATTTCTTACTAAAATTCTATAATTTATATCATATACTTATTTATAAATTTAAATTTTAAAATTATTAATCTTTTTTTTAGTAAAAATCAAAAAATCTTAGTTTGTATAATTTTTTAATATAATTATTTAATATATATATATATATATATTATAAACAAATTTTAAAATGGTTCCTTCAATCAGCTTCCAACTTTCTAATGTGTTTAAATATATTTATTTTCATTTACATTATTATGTATATTTAAGTTAAAATTAATTTTGTAATTCTTTAGCAGCATACAACGTTTAGTCAATTCTCTGACCTTTCTCAGGTAAAAACTAATAAAAATATTTTCTCAAGGGTAAAACAACTAAATTGGCTCACTTATGTATGTATTAAATACATCATATATATTTTTTGTCTTAAATATATAAATAATATATACTGTATTTTGAAGAGAATATTACATTTGCATTACATTCCAATAAAAATGCATAGAAAAATGGAATGTTCAGTTTCTTTAAAATATTCTTGGTTGAAGGTAAAAACGGGTTAACTTTATTAAAGACATTTTTAAGATTTCTTTATTTATGTTTATATTTTGCAATATATGAATATTGCGTTAATAATAATATTAATTTCCCCTAAAAAAAATAAAATATATTCTTCTATTAATAGCATATTTATAAATTAAATTTGAAATTCATTTATCGAACAACTATTAATTAACTCTTTGTTCATTTTTTTTTCTCGCTCTCGGCTAAATAAATAATATAAATATTTATATATCAAATATCTCCATGAACAGTGGAATAATTCAGAAAAAAGTCCAAAGATTGACGCATTACTCATTCCAATAATCGACATATTTTAGGGAAAATCTGGCTTAAACGTTAACGAGGATGTGTTTTGAATTTGGAATATGTTGGTTCCCAAATGGTGGGCCACGGCCATTTTATGTCAATCATATTCTTTTCTATTCTATTAAGACCATAAATTTACAATTTCACCATTTTGTGGGGTCAAGATATTTAGAAATAAAGTTTTTTCCAAAATGGTTGTCTTTTTTTTGGAAAAGATTGGAATCGACTTGGAAATGCTATATAATATATAAAAAAAATTTCAATTAGCATTTTAAAAATCTAATCGATTCGATAAAATATTTTTAGAAGTGGGCCTTTATATTGGAACTCTCCCCACCCCCAATAAAAATAATACGCTATTAAAAAATATTCTTTATATTTTAATGGTAATTAATTATCAATTTATTCAAATAAAAGAGCTAAAAACTTTTTAAAAAATTTTAATATTTACTAATCCTATTTTAATTAGTTTCTAATATGAAAATATTAATATAATAATATTCCGAGATTTTCAATTTCTATGCACGTACAGAGTGTTCCAAAAGTCTTGGACCTTAGGTGAAAACAATATATTTAAAGCTTAATTTCGGCAATTATTTTTTTATTTTTCTTCAGGTAATATTAACAAAATATTCTTTCAAAAGGTACACTAATAATACAATAAATGTAATTTTTTATTTATTTGTATTTTTTCTTATAATAAATTAAATAACAGACAAAGTAAAATCAATTGTTTTTTCTAAAATTTCTAAAATCCCTCACAAGAACAATCAATACAAAGGTCTCTGTTAAACAGCGACGTGACCAACATCTCTCCCCTCCCTAAACTTGAAAAAAAATTTCTTTTGTAAGACCGACACGAATATCGTCATATTACGTTCTTTGGTCTTTTTTTTTATATGAAATGATACCGTAGTCTGCCCCCTAATGTCGGGCTACGCCCATACTGACATTTTCACTTTATATTCATAGAATTAAGAAGAAAATTAATTTTAATTCACAATGGTAGGAAACAAAGGAATGATGATAAGACAATAGAATTTGTTGAGTTTTGTATTTTTTGACCTAAAATTATTTTCCAAATTTAAATAACGCATTGACCTCTCTACCTTTTCTAATATATTCATTTGATTTAAGTTTCCGAAATCAATTTGGCAAAGAGTGCCTAGTTGGTAAAAAAAAAACCTGTCATTATCTTATTTAAAATTTTTATTAGCAATGCAAGCAATAAGCGGTTCTCTAATGGCGTCGGAATGACGCGAGTCATTTGCTTCCTCGTCTCAGACTCAGGCTATTAAACGTTTTTCCTCTCAGAATAATCACCAAAATCCTTTCCCAAAGGCATTATCTTCCTTTTCATCTTTTTTTTTTTTTTTTTTTTTTTTTTTTTTTTTTTTCTTAAATAAAATAAGTAAAAAAAAAAAAAATTTTTTTTTTTTTTTTTTATTTTTTTTAAAAAAAAACAATTTTTTTTTAAATTTTTTTTTATTTTAATGTAATTTTTAAAAGTTTCAAAAAAAGGAATATGCTTTTTTTCATATCATCCTTTTCTTTGTATATTTTTCTAATTGCAGCATAATAACATTTTTCTTTAAATTGATCTTTATATCTATTAAATTAATTAATACTGTAAAATAAAAGATTAACGTAGAAACGTTATAATCTTTTTTTTTTAAATTATGCAATAATTATAAAATGTCGCTTGTTTTTTTTTTAAATTATTTTCCCAGTCGGAGAGTCAACTCATTTGATTTTCTTATTTACAATAAATAAATTTCAAACTTTTTTAATATCTTTATTTACAATGAAATATTAAAGAGAGATTCATATATCATATATACATTAATTATATAATATTGATTGATATAAAAATAAACATAGTTTTAATTTCAACTTTCATAATCCAAAGAGGATGAAATTTGAAAATTAACTGAAATAGAAACTATAATATTGAAAACGCAAATAGCTCAAATAATAATAATAATTCTAAATAAAAAAATAATAATATCATCTTAATGAGAAATCATTTTATTGCTCTGTGTTTAATTTTGAAAAAATATCGGCTTAAAAAAATTAATTTATGGGTAAAATATTGCCCAGCAGCCGTGCTAATTGTTTATTATGATATACATTCAAGTAGAGATACATTTACTAGAATCCTCCCTGCATTCACGGATTCAAATATAGCTTATATGTGCCATTAGGGGGTCCCACCCTTTGCCTAGCGCCCTGGGCGTTAACCCTTCTCCCTAAGCACCGAATATAATAATAATAATAGCAGCAAAATATTTATAAAGAGATTTTTGTCCAAAAAGATAATTTGAATAATAAATATCAACATAAACCCCTGATTGTTAGACAACCAGCTTGGCTCGTTTTTTTTTTTATTTATTTACGTTCTAACAGAATTTGTTACATATCAAGATTGATGAATATAAAATTACAAAATATTTGTTCTATTTCTATTACTTTACAATCGAAAGAACAAAAGCCCATAGAATGCGGTTATCCGGATTTTCCGGATAATGATAAAGCCTAAATTTAAATAATATATTAATAATCCGATTAAGTATTATTATGTTTAATACTGAGTAAGAGTAGAAGGGAAGGACGTAAAGCTTTTACATCATTAATGATAAAAAAGAGATGTCTTATAATTTAGTAACATAACACAATAATTATCAAGTGAGTTGTTTACATTGAAATTTAACCAAGAATATATGCAAACGTAAAGGATAAGGATCCTCTATATTTTTCTTAAATTTCTATATTCCATTCTAGATTTATTTCTTAAAATGAAGAATGGTAGAATAGATTTTCAGATTACTTACTTAAATTTTATTAGATATACTTATATATCGATTAAATGAATAAAAAAATTTTTAATCGCGTTTTTGTTAAATCAATTTTTACTAATTAAACTTTTACATTTTTCTGACTATCTAAAAAAGATTATTTTATTAATTTATCCGATTTGATATATGAATATTTGAGATATGATTTGAAAAGAAACTATAATAAAAAAAATTTAATATTCTTAATAAACTTTTGTCCTATTTTAGAAATTTATAATCCTCTCTAGTATCAATATAACTATCGGTAATCGATTATATTTTTTCCATAATCTCTATCCTTTCTCTCAAAAAGATATCAAATTATTTTTAAAAAAGTTTTGGTTTTCAAATGGATTATTGATTGATTTTTTTTTTTTTATAGAAAAATTTATTAATATTTATTAATTCATCTATAAAAAAAAGTGCAGAATAGCCCTCAGCCAGCAGCTTGACTACCACATAAAAGATTCCTATTTTAGAAAGATTGCTTTTTATGGCAGGATTAGAGAATATTTGGAACGACATTCACCCTAATGTTTACACTTCGTCTATTTATGGACTTAAGTAAAAGTCTTTTCTCACAAGGATGTTGATGTTGGTACAATATGTAGATTCGGAATATATATATATAAGCGAAGGACATAAATACACAGACGACTGAGTCCTTTTTCGGGTGTCAAGTCAAGAGCATCTGTATCGATGGCCACTTGCGCTTCTGCTCGATTCATGCACTTCCTTTCTCTCCTCTCTCTCATGTTTTCTTAATATACGTCGACTCATCCTGTGTTTTTTTATATTTGTTTTATCTCTATCATTTTTTTGTTGTCTATCCATATGTATGGTCTTTTTTTTATTGACCTATTTCATCTTTACTTGTGTTAATTCCTTTTTTAAAATAAACGGGCGACAAGAACGTCACGAGGATTTTCTTTAAGCCTATACCTGGGGGGGGGGGGGGGGGGGTGAAGAAAAAC
>JAAAKE020130681.1:0-33860 GCA_010014785.2 Anisolabis maritima | reverse complement strand
GGAGATTCCTCTATCCTCAGTCGCCAGAATATTGTGTCTTCTATTAATGATGACCTCGGGACTTTGGAGAAATGGGGAACTCGTAACCACGACAATTTTAACTCCAAGATAACACAATGTTCTCTAATTTTCAGACTGAAAGATTCGACATCCGCATCCGTCACTTACAGCCATAATAATCTCGAATTCAGAAATTCTCTTTCTGTGACAATTTCTTCGGATCTTTCTTGGAATGAACATATTTCGGCGGTCCCCAAATATGCTGCTAGGAAGCTTGGTTTCCTCTTCAGATCCAAGCATTACTTCTCCCCTTACCAACTTCTAACTCTATACAAGGCTCAGATTTCCTCGCCCGTGTCTTAAGTATGGGTACTATCTATGGAGAGGGGCTTCTAAACAGGCTTTCTCGTCCCTTGATGCGATTCAAAGGCGTGCACTGAGACTGATCGGAGACGATTCTCTAACTGCCTCCTTGCAGCCACTCGATCACAGAAGAAGTGTTTCCGCCTTAACTCTTTTTTACAGGTTTTACCATGATCGATGTTCTGATGAATTAAAGTCCATCATTTCTCCCAAAGCGACATTTGTCCGCAATACAAGGGAATCATCGTCCCATCTCCATGTCGTTAAAGTCGCGACTAGTAGAACTAGTCAATTCCAGTCGTCTTTTAACCCCATGACCTCCCGTGATTGGAATAACCTCCCTGCTACTATTTTCCCGAAAACCTATAATCTCCAGACTTTCAAATCCAATCTCAACAAGCACCTTTTAAAATCACCACTCCTCTTCTCCTTTTCTTCCTGGTTGCATGTGACTACTGGTCATTATAGGTCCATTGGACCTTAGGCTTCCATATCCTAAAAAAAAAAGCAGAGAGATTTTCAAAATGTGTATTTTTTGGTAATTTTAGGATACTTGATCAAAATTCCTCTTTATAGGAGTACTTTATATCAAACTCCGAATGGTATTTTTCAGAAATCAAGATACCACTGAAGCCAGACTGCGTATCTAGTTTAATACAATTAACAAAATATTATTGTGTTTTTAATGCAAATAATTTTATAAACTCATAATAGTTAATTTACCCAAAATTTTTGATATTTAAGTCTTATATTTAGCTAAACAAACACGCCTTTATGTAACCATTTCATAATACTAATAGGATGCTTTAATAACTGCCATTTGAAGGATTGTTTATGGGGTGGGCATTAATATTCGTGGTATATGAATAAAATAAAAGTTTAGTATAAATTTTGTAAAGATGCGAATAAGAAGGATCGATAAAAAGTTTTTAGAGTGAATATCAAAGGGCATTAAGAATCTCGAATGGAACATAATTTCCGAATATGTAGATTATTATATATAAATCTTACAAGATTTAATAGGATATTTAATAATTAAATAAAAAAGAGTTATTAAAAATATAAAGGCCGAAATTTTTTCTCTTTGAAAGATATTTTTTCTCACTTAGTTGAAAACACAATAAAATTATATTTTTCATAAATATAAAATAAAAACTGTAGAGAAAAAATGTTTAAAAACAGATAAGAATATTATATTAGCTAGGATTTTTTTAGTGAAAACATCAAAAAACAACCATTATAATAAATTTTGTTGAGTTGATATTAACTTTTATTTTTGTCTCTGAGTTATTTATTTATTTTTTTTTAACTTTTAAAGAAAACAAATTTAGCAGGTGAATAAATGAAAGCTTTGATTTAGTATTTGAACAAAAAAAACCATATTTGTTTTAAGTTAATTTTTTCAATTAATTTTAAAACATAAATATTAAATAATATTATAATAATAGTATAATAAATATGTAGTAGTAGTGAGTGGGTCTTCAGAGCGTGTGGCCGTGTTTCTCTCTCCAGTGGGTTCGGCTAAGCGTGAATATAGCATATAATAACTATGTTATTATATAATTATTTTTCTCTATCTATCATTGATTCTTTCTTGCTCTATTTCCATATTTTATCTTATTAATTTTTTTGTCTTATTTCTTTTCTCATTATATATTACATATTAATTACATATCTAATTTTTATTTTCTCTTTGCTGACTCTCGTCACCCATGGCAGAGCATGGGCAACCCAGAAGAGTTAGTAGACAAAGATGGGGGACCTAAAGACAATCCTCTGCCCAATAATTCTTTGTTGGATCAAGGGATCAATCAAAATCAATCAACAATAATTTATTTTTTTATTCATATTCCCTCCAGGGTGGAGAGCAAATTAAAAAAGGTTATGGGTCCTCTAATAAGGGACCTTTTTTTTATTTTGTTCAGTTTAATAGAACAATTAATATTTTTTCATGATCACATTTTATTTATTTTAATTATAAATACAATAATAAATGGTTATATACCAGCTTCTTTATATTTTAATAAATTAATAAATCGATTTTTATTTGTATTTGTATTTGGTTATTAAAGTGTCGGGAGATGATAATTTTCTCTTAGATTCTATTAAGTCTCTTAAAGTTACCTCTATCCGATACAATACCATCTACTGATTATCACATTTGTCTAATATCCGCAATTTTGAAGTGATATCGATTTATATACACAAATTGTCTACTTCCAGGGGGGTGTCTATTATATAGTTCACCTTGTAGTCTTAGGTTTTGTTCTGTGATATCATATATAAAGAATCATATCATATATATAGAATCTTATAGAAAGAGTATCCAAAGTGTTTTTATTTTAATAATTTCTTAATTATAATGAGATAATAGACTTTTTGGAGATAATATAATTTTACGCAGGCTCTTTTTAGAAAAAATATATGCAAGTATTTGTAATACAATTTTATTATTTATATATTTATATTTTATATTCATGAACTTTGTTAAAATAATATAGTAAAAAATATTGATACTTTTTCTAAAAAAAAATTATGAAAAATTAATGCCTATTTGAGCATGGAAATAATTTTGCAAATTTACAACAAACTAACGCCAGGATAAATTCGTTATCAACTGAAATTATGGGGACACCTTACAAGCTTCTCAAAACAAAAATACTGTGAAATGCTAATCTAGTGGCTTTGACTTTGAAATTCACATCCGGGAATAAATGGTGGCCAGGAGTAGGAATTTAACTTGACCCTAGCTAATTAAGTCCAGGATTATTGGTGCAATAATAAAATCCACTTGCCAAGTTTATTCTAATTGAATTTGAAGTCCCTGTAAAAGAAGCTGAATAAGGAAGACATTGATTAAATGAAATAAATTAAAAAAAAAAAAAAACAATAAAAAGTCAAGACCTCGACCGGATTCAACGAAGCAGCTCTGAACCAGAATCCCTGGAGCATTGGAATTATGTAAACCATTTTAAAGGACTTTACTATTTAATAAATGTGATATGCGGTTGTCAAATTTCTTTGAATCAAGATAAAAAAAAAAAAGAGAAAAAAACTTCTTGCCGCTGAACCAGCTTATTTTATCTATTTCTGCTTATCTCTATCCATATATTATATCGTAAGGTTTGGAGTGTACCGGAGAATATAAATTAGGGGAGTATCTGCTTATACTGTTAATTTTTATGCATTAAAGTTTAAAAAAAATAATAATAAAATTTTGAATAAGATTAATAAACTCCAAAACTACAATCTTGGACAAAAACTTCAGAATTTCATGGATATGAAGAAGAGGGGGGGCAAAATTCGATTTTCCTCCCTTTATGATTTTAATAGTCCGTACCGTTTTTAATAGGCATTTCTGGTTGCTTCTATGTTTTCGAAGCTTTCGAACTTTCTCTTGATGGGGTAAATTTGAGTAAAATTATCGATCCGATCCTCACAATTTTTTTAACAAATAACTTTGCTACTACGGACATCTCATTGCTCAATAAAATTTGTTTTTAGAACATTAATAACATATTTTTACGATCTTCACGATAAATTTTCTTTTGTATCCATATCATTTAGCAACATTTATTTCATAATTTATGTTTTCTTATGATTATATTTATAACATCGAACTTATAATTTTTTTTTTAATTGAGTTAATTAACATCTTTTAAGCGTGGGGCTCTGAGCAATTGCTCCGCCTGCCCTCTTTTTTGGGCGGTACTGTTGGTTATTGTGATATTTATCTATATAAAAGACAAAGTCTGTCTGTCTCTTTGTAAGTCAGACTCCGCAACCACTGGGCGGATTTTCATGAGGTTTTTCGATGTGTAGAGAATTTTCCGGTGATGGTTTTAGGCTTTGAGTAATTAGCAAATTAATGGTCGAGAATCTTCCCTTTTTATAGGGATCACTTTTTAAAATTAACTCCTTTATCCTTGGTCGAATATTTGCTCCGAGGCCCACACCTTGTGGGTATGTGGATGGCGACCACGAATTACCTGAGCTAGGATTTCTTCCATTCTTTATATGCCGGCTTTTCCTTCCATAATTCATTAAGCGTCAAACCGTTCTCTACTTTTTTTCCTGTCTCACAGTCCCGACCGCCGCGTGGGATTAAGGGCGAAGACAGAAAACAGAAAAAAAAGAAGACCGAAGAACAAGGGATTTTTTCTAGTGTGTAGTAAAATTTACAAAGCAAGTGGAATTTATGAGTAATTTAGATTAGGGAGTGGGAACTCCTCTTTTTATGGGGGAATCAAAATTTAGTTTGTAACGGGCTAACTTGGGAACCAATGGTCGGATTTGGATGGAATTGTTTTAAAGTATAGAAAATTTTGATTTATATTGATTAGAGGATGCTAACCACTGTAACTAATGAAGTCGGCCTATAGCTGGGCTGAGGGATAATAGAAGGCACTAGACCCGAATATTATTGGTAATTAATTATGGCATTGGTCAGGATAAGAGGCAGAAATCAGGTATGGTGTGTATCAAAGAATGATACTTTTCTAATATAACTAAGCTAAGCTAGAGTTACCCAACGTGTTTAATTGGTGGCGCAGACACCCCCAAAAGCTTCCCCCCGCCAGATACACAGCCCGACGGGGGGGGGGGGAGCGTTGCAGCTAGTCCTTGTACAATCTAGTTTTCCTTTAAAATCTTGACCCCAAAACCGGGCGGATATTGTTAAGTTTATTTCAAAGCTGATGCCAGTTCTCTGCTTTTTATTAGATGACGATATTCATGGAGAGATCAATACATTGTGAAATATCGTACGACATTTTTAAAGAGTACAGAAATTGAAGTCTAAACTTATTAGAGCAGCCAACGATGAAACAACAAATACCTGTCAACCTCTAAGTCTTTTAATAACATGAACATTAAGAGCATTCCCTCCCCTATTTGCAAGATGTAATTGTTTTATAAAACTCAATTGTATCCTTTAAATTAATTTGATATTTTGCTAAAAGCTTTTGGCTAATTGCGTTTCATTAATATTTAATTATATATTACAGCAATAATATATTTTTATTACAAATCTGAATGATTCTCAAATTATATTTAAAAGTTTTTTTTTTTAAATTAAATTTAAACAATGAATTATAATGCTGTTTTTGGATAGGTGATAGCCAGGTTGGAATATTGGTGAGAAAAAAAGAAACGACGCTTGGTTCCTCTCCCAATCCTTTATTGCTAAGAGACTGTGTCCTGATGAAGGTTGGAAGACACGACCTAAACGTCGGCATGATATTTTAGCAATAAAGAATTAGGAGAGGAACCAAGAGCTGTTTCTTTTTTTATCACCTATATTCCACCTGGCTGCCACCCATTTAAAAACAAGAGCCGGTCATCTCTTTTTTCAATGAATAGTAATGATTTATTTAACTTCAATTATTTAATCACAGCTCGTTATACCATGTACAGGGCGCGAGGAAAGTTTTTGCACTTTTTAAAATCTGATTTTTTGAATGTTTTGTGTAAATATTTCTAAAAATCGTTATTATTAAATTCCTATTGAAATTTTGGTCTAAAATATGTTTTTAAATCCATCTGGTTTTAGTTAAGTAAACTATGGAGCGTCAACTATTGTCGACAAAAAAAAGTAATCGCCACTCCTAGCGCTAAAAATTTGTTGTTTCGTCATTTTCTGCTGAGTGGTTCCAGAGATATTAACCAAAATAAAAGCTACATACGCATATACATTTACACCCCCACGCACATTAAGATTTTTTTCATTTTTTGTGGTTCTTTTAACCTGAAGATATTTTTAAAAATTCAAGGAAGGTCAATTTTTTTATGGTCATAATACTTCCCCTTACTATTATTATTGGTTACTTACTATTATTACTTTTATATATAATAGTGTGGGAAAGTAAAATTTATAGCACCACTATTTATTTCTTGGGTGCTGATATACTATAATAAAGAAAATATATGTCTACAAAAAAAATCTGGTCTGAGTGATCACATCAGATTTTTATTTGAATAAGATATATTAATTTATTGTAAATATTTATTCCTATAGTTATTTGGAATCACCAGAGGGCTGTCCCGAACCTAAATATTTCTTTCAAGGGGACTCTCTCCGAGTTTGAAATTTGAACTTGTTTCAAACTGTTTGAAACTTTGTTTTTGATTGGATGGATGAATTGATATGAGTTGAGATGGGATTTGTTTGTTGCAGTGGAGGATTTCGGCCTATGCTGGAGCCATCCTCAGCAGCTACAAGGACCACTCCGCCCATTTTTTTCCCTCCACACCTGACGAGTCACCTGACTTCGCATTTGGGCTCTCAGTTCACTCCGCCTCTATTTTCTGGACTTAAAGGTAAGCTGCGTACTTCATTCACTTTTATCTCTTGCAACCAAAAGTTGCAATACGTCAATTAAAGCGCTTTAAAACCATTTTTCATTTAACATGGTTTTTTAAGGTGGTTTGTTTTCCTTACAAAGATAAATATATATTTGAGCTAAATTAATAAGTTTTTATAATATCCTATGAATGGTTGGTTTGAATATAAAAAGTATTTTTAATCAGGGACCCCCGGCACGTGCTAGCACGCGCCGCGTTACCTTGGAGCGGCTTGAATCACGAGGCAGGTTACCACACAGAAATACGCACAATAATATCTAAACAACAGATGTCTGGGCACTAAAAAAATGCGTTTTAAGCGCCTAAAAATGGAATAAAAACATAAAAATTATTCTTAAAAAAAATTCATTTAAAAACGAATGAATTTAAAAAAATATTTTTTTATTTTTTTTCCTTTACAATTTATTGAAGATATTGATGTAAGCAATTTGTGTAAGAATAAAAAAATCTCTTTTAATATATAGAAATGTTAAATGAAATTTAAAATAATAGGCTTTTTTTTTTTTTTTTTTTTTTTTTTTTGATTATCTCAAAATACGAATGTGCCTTATTACTACATATTTTGTCCCGAACCCTTCAAATCATAAATCTGTTAACTTTTGTAATATATAACTTAGATATTTATTTATTTCAGAGTGTTCTTGTTCAGTGTAAATGTCTATTTATTATTATATAATTTATTTTATGAATTGTTTACTTTATTTTTTACCTTACCTGTCCGCAAAAAATGCTAGGTCATTTAGCGGTCCGCGAACGAAAAAGGTTGGAAACCGCTCCTCTTCTATAAATTCCGATTTTTGGCATATTGCCATTATACTAAAAATTTTTTTAAGATATGAAAAAATTAATTTAATGAGATTAGGCAAATGAGCATATTAATAAAATTTTTAAGAACACAATCAATTTGTTATTGTTCTGAATTAGTTAACAATAAAAAATGACAGTTTAAAAATTAATAAATGTGTAATCTTGTTAAAAAGTTAGCGCTACGTTAGTGAAAAACCCGGGGCTATAGATTACAGCTCTTTGTTCGCAGGTGCGAATTCAAAAGTAGTAAATTGATTCTTCTCTTAAAACGTTTAGATAATATAACATTGTTTCAACAAGATATAAACGACACTTACCAAATAGTTATCCAGGGCAAATTTAACAATGCGTTTATTATATAGCAGGGCTCATGTTAATATTTCATAACAAGAGCAATTGCTTTATTAAATAAAAGACTTTAAGTTAGTTAATAGATGTTATGCAAATATTATTTCTGACTGTTTTTATATTCAAGCTTAAAATTTATGAGAACTTTGAATCAATTATTGAATTATTAATAAATATTTCTGAATTTTTGGCAAAAAAATAATATAAAATTGTTTAATGTACTCTCGAGTTTATTTGTATTTGATATACATATAGTATAATTTATGATAATTAACATGAGCCCAGAATTAAGATGTTTTAAATCAGGGGTCTCTAAACTTTTCACCGCGAGGGCTACACGGAGTATACAGCTCACCTCAGCGGGCTGAGCTATTGCTTTTTTGTCCTCTAGAGATAAATCTCTTTGAATAGGTTTTTTTAGAGGCCCAATTTATATATTTTATTTGGCAAATAAAAAAAACATTATTACATAACATGTGTTTTTATTTAAAAAAATTATAACATAATTTAAATTAACACAAATATTTATTAACAACCACAAATCCTCATCTTTTAATAACAAATAATATAATAATTTAATCATGTTAATATGAATGATGGAAGTGTTTATTTGTATTGGGGGGTTCACATTTCAATATAGCAACTTTGTCATCAGATAAATTTGTCCTCTTTTTTTATGATTTGATATATTTCATTCTCAAAAAAGTATGTCCACATAGAAACCCAAAAATGGAGATAAATTAGGCATTTTCATACAATCGCTGATCTGATTTTAGGATTTGCGTCGGATAAAAGCAGCTCTCAAGCCAGATATGGCGTAGTTTTGGTACACCTGTCTGAATTTAATCTTTCGAAATTTAATTAATTAATTATTAAATTAAATTGGGCTAAATAAAAGCTTCTTACCAATAAAATACAGTATATAACGACTTTTTTTAATACCAATTCATAAGAACCTTAGTAATATTATTAATGGATTAGCCGAGAATTTTATTTGGGTTAGAAAGGCGAAGGCAAGTAATTTTTACTTTCAAAATATTTTTACATGTTTCGAGATAAATTTTTTATGTAATTAGTATACCAGTATTTTATTATTAATATCATTTTCTTCTATTGTACTGGTACATCGATATAATATCAATAGTATACTTTAAATAGCAGAAGCATTCTGCATTATATATCCAACGGAAGGGAAAAGACGGAATGAAAACCATTCTTGTGAAACGGGTGAAAATGCAATGTTTATATGGTCTCGGAGACAGGTAGGGTATTTGGGGGCGAGCCTAGGAGGGCTGACTCACCCTCCAAAGCCGAAAAAAATTGGAAAAATAATATGGCTACACTACTAGCAAGAGAGAGGTAATATGAATGTAGTTGTGTGTAGATTTCTGTTGCTATAGGCCAATAATTCAAGGTGAAATTTTATTTGGTCTGCAGCGTTCCCGGGCTTATGTTCGTGTTGTCCTATCAAGCCGATGTCAAGCCTAGCAGGGTCTGCAGGAGCAGCAGGTCTCCTTCCCCTGGGAGGTGATTCTTCTTCCAGCGGTGGAGGGTCAAGCAATGGAAACAATGCGACTGGAGTATCCATGAGTGGACAGGGAGCAGGGTCTGTAGCAGGTTCAACTACTACTACATCTGGAGGCTGTTCTGTGGGAGGAAACGACCAACGTTCATCTAGCGTTGCGGAACTTCGGAGGAAAGCTCAAGAACATTCTGCTGCACTTCTGCAAAGTTTACATCATGTTGCAAGTTTTCAGCAACATCTTCAATTACCGGTGGGCCTTGGTCTCAATTTACCACCATTGACTACATTACAAGCTCTTGCTGCCAGGAAAAGTGATCCTCCACAAACAGTGACAGTTCCCACTCAACCCTGCAATGCATCCTCACCTGGAAACTCCTCATTGGCACAACCTGCCCCAGCCCCTCCTCAAATATGAGCAATTTTTTTACTTTGATTAAAAAGATCCTTTTTGCTTATTTTTTTTAATCTTTATTATGTATGAATATATCATTTGTAAAATTTATTGTCGATATCTTTATTGTTTCTAATCCAGGGATCGGCAAACCTTTCTTAAGCTAAGAGCCTTAATCCTTAATGTTAAACTAAAAAATTCACAAAAAAAACCAACTTTTCCAGGGTCGCCGCTTATGTGCCTTGCGCTCATCTGCAAAATATATTTTGACGCCCTTTCACTGCATAATAAATAATATATTATTAGCATAAGAATATATATGAGAATCGTTTCAGTCTCATAAGGCGTTGTTTTGAAACTTACAACTACTACCTATTTCAAATAAATCTCTAGTGGACAGAATTAAAAGTTAAAATTGTCTCACCTCCGTAGGGGTTTACAGTCTTCAGCTTAAGTCTAGAATTTTGTGCAAAAAAGTACTACTAAATTTTACTGAATATTAATTTATTAATTTATTAATTTATTAAAAAATAGACCAAATTTTGCGAACATGGACGATACCAAAAAAATCTGCCAACTATAAGTGTCTTGATCAAAAAACACAATATTTTAATTTTTAGAATTTTTAAAGAAAAAATCGACTTTTGTCAACTTAAGGCGGCCTTGGGAGGAGGGGAGGGAGCAGAACTACTGCATTCTCCCTTTGTCTACGCCTATACTAGATCTAATGGCGCAAAGGCTCTTTGTGTAAGAGCAAAAGTGGATGTTCATATTTAAGTCCGGAGAGCGCCCAATCAACACAATCATCTGCCCATATTGTTACCTTACAGGTATATTTATTGATTGGATCCTCACTGCCTCAAAGAGCGTTGTTTCAATACTACCATTAATTCAGATTAATAATTTATTTTATTTACTTATTTATTTTTATCTTATTTTTTTTCTATTTTGTTTTCAACGGAAATGCACGTTTTTAGGTCCCCTAGGGCTAAAAAGATGGGTTGCCTGTGTTTGGACAAGGTTTTTCAAAAACGAAACGAAAACGAGACTGTCATTTTATGTTTAAGAAAGCTACACTCGTCGCTTGGACTTCGAAGCTTTTTAATAAAAAAAGGCCAACGGGTATTAGAACTTTACGGATACTTTTTTTGATTTCCTCAAAATTCGTTCGAACGATTTTGATGAAAATTTATATATCAATTATTTATTAGATGATCTTTTAAATGTATTAACCCTTATCCCCTCCCCTTCCTCCAATTGTTTTAGACTCACTTTACTCTTGTATCTTTTTGGGTTTTTGTTATTTTCTCTTAAACTACTCTAACGATATTGATTAAATTAGCTGAACATTGTTCTATTAAGAAATGAATTAGAGAACGGGTACCTAAGGGCCCCACTTAAATATCTGGTGTGACAGCACATCACTCAGCTTTCCTTACCTTAGGTAAGAGAAGGTTTTGTGAAGTGCCTTTTTCACACCAGATTTTTTAGCATTAAATTGTTCATTCATTTTTAATTCTAAGTATTAATCTATTAAAATAATTAACAAACAATAAGGCGCCTTTAAGTAATGCCCAATCTGGAAAAAGGCCGGCGGTGGTCCTATCAATTAATAATAATAATAGAATTTATAAAATAATTTTTCTAAAAAAAATGCAAAGCTACAAAAAAATGTTATTCCATAAATAAAGTAATTTAAACTTAATAATTCAATAGTTTTTATAAATTTATTTACCAATGAAAATAATGACATGCCTATATCCGTATTGTCAAGTAAGGACTTTATCTTAATTCGTTAATTATTAATGAAAATAATGTTTTGAAAGAGGTATGGTAGGCCAGAAGCTGCGGGTTGCCGATCCCTCTAACCAAAAGAAATAGTCTTTATATTAATGAATCTTTCTATCCATACAATTTATATATTCAATTTTACATGTTTAATTTTTTAACATAATAAAAAATATTTAAGTATAGCGGCAAATATATTTAATCAATATTCAATATAAATTTCAGAAAATACATATATTATAGAGTAATGTTTATCCTGCGTATTATAGCAAGTAGATAAATGTGAAATCGCTTGAAACCATTTAATTAGGCGCACTGATGTTTCCCTTGTATTTTTTAGAATTTGTTAGAGACATTATAGAAGTCAAAGTTGAAGTTTCCAAGTCAAGATATAGAATATGATAAAACAATGGAAAAAGTAGTCTGATAACCAGCTGGTTAAAAAATCTATGTGTTTTCTCTTTTAGTGATATACGTTTCAACTGTTTGTTCCATAAATAATCAAAATATTTCTATTAAAGTAAAAAACATTATTATAGGAAAGATGATTGTACAGTAATTCATGTTAAATAAAATGTTTGTGTGAAATAGTATAGAGATCTTTATTAAAGTGGCTCGTGAAAATTTTGTAATTCATTTATTATCCATCCCTATATTGTATATCAGAGCTGTCCGACATATGACCTGCAAAATATGTTTGTGCGGCCTGCGACGCTTATTTATCACATGTAAATTTAAAATTTTATATAGGATTTACTTTCAAAATACACAATATCATAAAAATAACATTATTTTTAAAATTTTTCATTGTTTCCCATCTCACATGTTACAAATCATTTAACCTAAATCCTATAACTATAAATTTTAATGTGGCCCAGGGATAAATATATTTTTTTAAGCGGTCATGGACAGCCCTGCTATATTGTTTTATATGACAATATTTTGTTTATTTTTTAAATTTAAATTTTTATTTCTATAATTTTCTTTTATATATATAATTAATTACTTTCAGTGGAGTTAAGAAATAGTAGAGGACGGGACTTCCCGTTTATCCATTAGATAGCGCCAAGTTTTAAGATTAAAATACATTCAAATTTTTTGTTCGACCTTTTTATTTTAAATTATTTTCTTTTTGCTTAACCATTTATTCCTTAACGGTCCATTTTTTTGTTTCAACTCCCCCCTCCCCCTCCCTCTCCTCTTTCTCTCTCTCTCGAGGTAGACACTTCAAAGTTTTGTTTTAACTTTTGTTAAGAGCTTAAGTACATCTCGGGGTTTCTCGGAGCTACTACAACTTAATCAACTCCTTAAATCTGCTCCTTGAGTAACCATATAAACATTTTTTTTTTAATGATTTCATAAATTTTTTTTTAATCACAATAGAAGATATCATCCAGAATGAGTCAATTGAAATGCAAAAAAGTAAGTGAGCATAAATAATAAATCAAATCTTTTTTTTAAATATATTTTAAACAAATAAAAAATTAATGCATGAAGATTAAGATAATTTCCAAGGGGAGTGAAACAGAAATATATGCTAATAGCGAAATGTCCTTCTGTTGGTCATGGAAATTGAAGTAATTTCCCGTTGAGCGGGGCTTTGATATTTTTTTATATATTATCTTTAAATATTGAAGATGCTATGAAAAATAAAAAATTACAAAAAAGTTTTTGGCATATACAAAAATTATTTGAAAAATATGCATAGCTAGGCTTACCAAATGTTTTGGCAGAATCACAACGCTCCCAAGTGGACGATTTTAGAGGCTATTAGCTTCAAGAGGTATTTTCAAATTTTAAAAATTCTATTGATATTTGACATCTAGAGGTCGTTTTAAAATTTTACAAAAGTTTTTCGAAATTTTTTTTATAATTACCCACTTCGTAAAAATATAGTCTAAGATTTATTTTTATGTTCTAAACGCTTAACAAAAAATCGGACGCACAGGGGTAACTTTATTTGAAACTTAAAACTTTGTTTGAATATCTGTTCATCACCTGGATTTAAATAATTTCCTGTTAAGCTCGAGCTTTGAAATTTTTTGTACAACTCACGTATTCTCTACTCAGATTCAAATTATGTTGCATAGATAAAAAAAAATTGAGTAGAGACTTTCGATTGAAAACCCAGTGGGTCCAGGGTAGGAAGCCTCCTATCTAGGTGCGTAGTACGCCGTTTTGAGGTCCCCTGAGTATAAAAAATGAGTCTCGCAAAATGGTTTGTGTGTGTGTGAATAAGTTTTGAAATTTTATTTCAACTATGTACCGCTTACACCTCGAAGCTTTTGAATAAAATCAACGGGTACTAGTACTTTACTGTTCCTATTTAACTTTTTTCAATTTTCTCATAAGTGCTTTAACAATTTTGATTGAATTGAATTGATTTTACAAATAATAAATTAAATAATCTTTAAGATGTATTAATCATTCCCACTTCAAAGTAGTGGAGGTCCTCAATTTAAAGGCTTCTCTAGACTTTAGCCCATGATGGGCCACTGCGCACCTCTCTTACGCATATTGGCCGCCCTCTGTCATATTTCGAAACACAAACAAAGTACGATTTATAGCACTAGGAGTTCCCTATGAAGGTATTAAAATTTGAAGCGAATCAGTCAACAGAGGGAGGTAAAAAATTGAAATTCAAAAATGAAATTTATATATATATTAAAATTTATTGTGCAACTCACATACTCTCGACTCAGATTCAAAATATACCCATAGATAGAAAAAAGATCGAGTAGAAAACTTTCCATAGAAAATACAGGTCTAGGAGTCCCGGAGAAGTTGGGTTATGCATCTACTTAATCATAAATAGGATACACCATGGAAAATCGAATCAAAATAACGAAACAGTCTATATTCCAAAAATTATTGTAGGAAAGTAAAAGAACTTCTCGTTTATTTATGTTTTGTTCCCTATTTTTCCATTAAAACAAAATCTAAAACGAAAATTAAGAGAGAAAAATTGAAAGACAAGGGGAGCGCTGCGGTCTGTCTCGTGTCAGAATTTTTCTCAACCGACCCTACAAACTTTGTTCTCTGTACTAATTAATAATTGGCTGGGTTTTGCCTAAAATGTAAAACACGCAGTGTAGAGAAAGAATATAATCTTAAGAAGAATATCTTAAAAATAAAAGGTATATAAATAAAATAAAAATAAAAGAGAAACTATAAATAAATAATAAAGTCTTTAAAGAGTTGGCTGTATTTTTTTTTTGAGTTTTTTTTCGGCATCTGAGGCCATTTAGACTCCGTCCTTATTTATTTAAATTAATTGGAAGCCAATATAATTTAAATAGATTTTTGTCACACAGGACGGAAAGCGAACCACTGGCCTGTGGTGCGTGAAGCGAGTTGACTCTTCTAAATTCACTGGTTAATCTCCTTCTAAATCTAACTAGCTATCCTCATTATGTTTCTCAAAAGTTGGCAGCCAATTTGTCCGAATGGTGTTTTGTTTTCGACTATCAACAACTATCCGTTTGGGGTGACTCTTCCCTCACTCAGTATTATAATAAAAAAACAAGTTTATGACGCGTGCCTTAGTAGAGAGGGGTTCTTTTTGATCGAAAATATGTTGGAGGAGATATTAGCTATATAAAGAGATACACTCAAAGGAAAGCTGCTAAGGGTAATATAACCAAGAAATAACTCAATTTTTTGTTTATTATATTTTTATATTATAAGAATATAATCTTAAGAATGTTTTTTGTTAATTTAAATTACATTTATATCTTAAAATGATATTCATATAAAACACTAGTTTTTCGTATTGTTAATTTTTTATTTGAAAGGAACTTCACAAAGGCAGCCAATTAAAAAACCTTTGTATGCCTATTTAGTCACGGAGAGGCGTTTCGGTTTAATTTTATTAATCAAAGTTAATCAAAGAATTTTTTTAAATATGCATAGACTTTATAATATAATAATATATATTAATATTTTAAGAATGGATTATATTACAAATTTATATTGTATATGTATATATAATATACAATTTCTCTGTAGTCTTGGATTTAAAGAAGCCTACTTACTCACTATTTGTAGTACAAGGCGACTAAAAGGCCAGATGGGTGTTGGTGCCCCGTGCGGACTACAATGGAATCCGATTATTAGCCTTTGGTTACAAAATTTCATCACATATCCAATTAGCTCAAATCTCTTCATACGTAGATGAAATTATTGGGAAATATCAATCGATTCTGACCTAACGGATCTACATCCAAACAAATATTTACCCTGGTTGAATCGATCGGCAATATTATTTAATAACTTACTAATTTATTATATTAAATTTATATTTAAGCCCTAAATTTTATCACTAAATTCTTCAGAGGTCTATATATATAAGAAAATAAAATAAAACCCTTCTTCTCCACCCCTTTAAAGGTCAGAGGCTTACTAAAAATCATTCAGTTTTTTTTTTTAGGTCTACCGAAAATTTCAACACAATCGAATAATTATATTTTGAGTTATTGTGGACGAAGAAATCACCACAGACACACACACACACACCACAGATTCATTCAAAAAACTACATAAGTGGATTACAGGGGACATCAAAACACATTTTGGTAGCGTTAATTTAATTTCGATTTTTTTTTTTGTTTACCTATCTATTAATATTCTTCGGTTGGTCGGTAAGGTTAAAAATATGATCGAACTACTTTCAAAATAAATATAAATTAAATCAACTTTTTAGGAAATTAACAGCGAGTTTTGAGGTTACCATTTCGACGCCTAAGCAAATTGGTTGCCTCTCCTCCAGGCAGAGGCCTTTGGACTGTATTTTAAATTCACTCGCTACTTTAGAAAGGAGGGCGGGCACATGATTGTATTCTTGCATAAGATAAATTTTCTTCTCTCCTTCTATGTCCAAACTAACAACTATATATGTGCCATTATTAGAAGGAGCCGTTGATCAAGGAGAGTTGAAAATAAAATTACCATCGAATTATCGAGTATTAATCACCTGCAAATAAATTTACTTCTGCCAAAGAATTAACCCTTATAAATAATATTTGTCATTCCACCTTTTCAAACTTAACTAAAATTTTAATTTAATTTTTTTTTAAGTAAATTGAAAATTACAATGCATGATAATAATTCAAATTTTCAATTTATGATGTATTAGTGAAGAGGAAGTTGGGGGAGGGGGGTTGAGTTCATGAGCTCCTCTCCCCTTTCCTATGCCGCTGGTAAAAAACAATATAACTTGCGGACCCCAGAATTTCGGGGTATACATTTTGATTACGACTGCATTAAAGAAATTATATTTAATTATTAATTCGATAATTACATTCGAATATATAAAAACCTTCGTTCCTACTCATTTTCATGTCAAAAGCTGCTGAAAATCTCAAGTGCCTACATTTTATGTGAGCCTGACATAATGATTGACGGTTGGGACTTAATTAAAGTCAGTAAGAAATGATAGAACGGTTCGCGAATGTTTAAAGTTAAGTTTATTCCTTTGCCATCTCGTAGGAGGATTATCTCGTATAACCATCATCTCTGAGTAATCGTTATCAATTTAGCTCTGTTAATTTAGCTAAGTTTAAAGGCTTGTCATACTAATAACAGTCACTCGAAGCACAACTTAGTTGGATTGTTTTACATTTACTATTATGAGTTTAATTTATAATAAATGTGGCAATTGGAGATTAAATCAATAGAATTAAAAACCTGAAAAATATACTAAATAAAATTTCATGAAAACTATTTATAATTTGATTTCATAAAAAGAGAAAAAAAAAATCATTGCAATAATGCATTTATTATAAAAAAATTCAATTAGAACTTATGTTAATAAAAAAAAATGTAATTTTTGGAAGACAAAACAAAATAACAACAAATCTAAAAACAAACTTGCATGCAAAATTCATTTTATGAAAGAGAACTTGATTTGTATTTAGAAAGTTTTAGAATATTTTGTTTATGCAAATTTTATATATTTAATTTAAATGAGAATTTGAATTAAATAAATTTTCTCTTCCAATAGTTCAAAACCAAAATCAAATTTATGATATGGTAAATAAAATGCAGCTAGAAATTTTTAACTCGCCGAGCAACCGAAGTTTAGGAAACCGAAGTAATAAATCGAAATTGAACCAATGCTATCAAATGTTTTGAGTTCTTCAGAGTCCATTTAAGTACTTTATGGAATGAGGTTTGTGTGTCTGGCTCTGTATCTGTGTCTGTGGTAATTTCTCCCGTCCACGATAACTCAAAAAATAATTATTCTATTGTACTGGAATTTTGTACATATAAAAAAGACCTAAATCCTAAATCCCAAAGAAATACAATATATTTTTCATTAATACCACTGTTTTATTATTATAAGATTTTTAAAGCAGAACTTCTCTCGAATAAAATGATATATAATAACATACTTGTATCTAAATTTGTTGAAACTTTACTAAAAAAATTATTTTGCACTTGGAGCGTTCGCTACTCAGGCAAAAACAAAGATAATGAAAATTTAATTTTAATCAATAACGTAAGTGAGGTTTAAATATATTAATTAAAATTAATTAACTAAATTATAGGCAAAAAATATGTTTTGATTTAATTAAGAATCTTTCCTATATCCCGCTATTGTTTATTAATAAATGGGCGGCAAAGTTGACCGCTCGGGCTCCGATCGACTTGTATCCTTTAATGTTTATTATATTAATTAACAAAAAAACTGAAACTTTTGCAAAAGTGAAAAGTAAAAGGTAAAAGTTATTAGCTGCATTTGAAACCACAAAGTCTGAATGAAAAAAAAAAACGTTATATATAACGCCTGCTGAATATAAAATATAAATCCGTAATAGATATGAGAATAATAATAACAATATAAATGACTATAAAATATTTTTCACTGCATTTTTTTTTTATTTGTAATTCTAAAAGAAAATAATAAAAATTATATTATTAAAATTCTAATCTGGAGAACTAAACTAATAAAGGAAGGAGAAAAATTTTAAAATAAATACTAAGTGTGCTGAGCTTTTGAACTAACTTGCCAAATAAATAAAATGGGTAAGTAACTAACAGAATATAAAAATTTGTATTTCAATCTTAATCAGATTGTTTGAATTTTTACCATTTTTTAAACGAACAATAAAAAGAGAAAGATCAAATAAAATTTCTGCTGGAAGCGGGAGAAAAAAATATATATAGGATGGAATCGTTAAGGCCGTTAAGTTGCTGTCTCGCTTCAACACTTTTAATTTTCAGTAAATTTTGAAATTAAATTTCTATTTGAAATTAATAATAATGATTAGAATTAATAATAATTAAAAAGGCTAATTGCTTGAAATAAAGATGGAATTCTTCGATAATAATTTTCAATTAGAAATATTAAATTGGAGAGCTGGATGTTGGCTCTAATCTAATCAAGATTCAGGATAAGCCTTGTTTGTATCCGATCCTTGAATGACAGGACGGGCAGCAACCCACTAGGACTCTTCGATGTATTATTTTAAAATCCAATTATTTTAGATTGTAACAAAGCAAATTAGATAAAATCCAATTATCTTAGTTTAGTGCAAGAACTCGGAGCGAAATAAAATCAATAACCTTTATTTTAGCAACTTTACCATTTGAAAATAATAAAAATAAACAAGTTTATTAGAAGAAAAACAAATAATTTGATTGCCAAGTTGTTTTTCTCTAGGTTGGTTTTGAATGTCGAACGTCCGTCATGAATCATTTGTATTAATTAAGTTTGATCAAGATTGTCAATGAAAATAAATTTATCAAGTTAGGAAGGACACTTGGTGAGAAGCGGATCAAATTTCTTAAAGTAAATACAGCTCTTGATTTAGATCAGAAATACGCTATAACTTAATTTAAATAAATAATAATATTTTTTTAATAATAAAAGACCGAAATAATATGAATTGAAATGGCAGAAAAGATGATCTAAAATCTCACCAGGGGGATTTTTTAAATTAATCAAACATTTATAAGTTTTAATTAATTTGAAACTTATGTTTTATGTATTTAGCATATTCTAAATGAATGTCTGACTTTAGAAAGGGCATATCTCCAAATACTATAATTTTCTTCCCCCTAGGCAAACTTTTTTATTAAAGGGCATCGTGAACGCTGATATCAAGCCAGGGGGGTCGCACATATAAAATATCAAAATTTTTTAATTAAGATACGACATGCACAGTTTATTAATGGAACTAACTTACAATCAGCGGCATTTTATAGAAAAAGGAAAGTACAAGTTACAGTTGAAGGAGGCATCGCTAACCCTGGATTTTACTCCGTGTACACCCCCTTCTTGCCTCTCAAGAACGTAGAATCGTAACCTACATATATATATATATATTTAAATTTTTATTAGACTCAATAAAAATATGTTAAAAGTTAATTATAATATTATTTATGTAAAATATTTATTTTACTAAATTTCAAGATTTATGGAAATGTTTTACCAATTTAAATTCTCATTAATTAATGTCATCAAATTTTAATTATTAATTTCTTTATTCTATTACTTTTTTGGTTTGTTTCATACAAACTTAGGGCAAATTTTTATTTGCCGTAGCTTTTAAATCATTGGGAAATCAATTGAATTGTTAAGAAATTGGTTTATCGGACAATTGAATGTCACTTTCAGGAGAAAATTCTTTAAATGGAATCACTAAACAAGTCACTCTCCTAATAAAATAGATATATAATAATAAATTTGTTTTGGAAGGTCCAGGTGCTCGGAATTCGTATTTCTAAATGCAATTGCAGCATCCCACAGTTGTTTCTGGGAACTCCCGAGTTATTTCTGGGAAACCCCCGAAGTTCGCCTCTTACGTACGGGGTTCAGAACGTCCGCTTTCGTCTCTGGTAATTGGGTTTGCTTCGGTTAATTTGGGACGAGGATTGAGTTTCTAAAAAACAGGCGTCCGAAGCGCTAATTCACTTTCGAGTAGCAAATTCTAACAAGAGTCTGAAAAAGTCGAGAAAGAAGGGCTCATGGTTATGAGACCCAACTGACAATGTTATTACATTCGAAGGGAAATTTTTATTCAAATCATAATTAGTGCTCGGCACAAGTTACTTAATTCAATTGTTTTTAATTAGATAAATGGAATATACTCACTGGATTATATTATTTCAAATATACATGTATGGCATATAGGATATCTATATGATATAGGATTTATAAAAATCCAATTTATTCAAATGTACTCTCTATTTTATTCGTCTCGATATTTTTTTGTTCTATTTTTCCATCTAATTTATTTTGGAATAAAAGGGAGAATCCCTCTTCTGACGTGGGTGTCTTTCGAAATATTACATACACAAAAGTTATTTGTGTAAAATTTTACGAATAATTTGTTTTCTTTTTTAATAATATTTATTATTTATTTATTTATAGTGATTCTTTCTGCTTCTATTGTTATAAGAGGGAATGTGAATAAAATTTGAATTTCAAAAAACTAATATAATTTAAAAGTTAATGCCGCCAGAAATGTTTTCAAGTTTCAAGGCCCTAATCCTCAGAGAGAAATGAACGCAAAAAAAGTTTTTCAATTAGATAGTTTAAAATTTTTAATTTGTTTGGTCTTTTTTTAAGAAGAAAAAGACCTTATTTTGCCGACAAGAAAGAAATTTGCCAATTCTGAGAAGAGTTCGCTCTCTATTCTCTCCTTGGCTACGCCCTTGATCAAGGCCCCAAAACTTTTAAAGTTCTCAATGTTTTTCGGAGCCCCACATTTTCTTCGACGTCTCCCCTCTGTAGAAGCGTAGCTAGAATATTTGTTTGGGAAAGGAAGGGGGCCCAAATTTGTAGTGGCACAAATATTTATGGATTTTATCTTAGCTTTATTTTAAGTATATTTTCGACTGTCTTTTCTCCAGGCGCCTCTGAAAGTCAGCTTTGGGACGCCACGGCGCACATTTTTCTACCCTTAAAACAAATATATTTTTTATTTTTTTGCACTTTTTATATCGTTTAGATAACAACTGATACTTATTATAAGTAATATGATTATATCAGGTTTAAAAGAGGAGAAACTCTTCTTTGAGTGAAGTAAATTCTTTTGACACGGAGACACTCTTTCCATTCATAAACTTAAATAATAGTCAGAATAAGAACAATTTGCACTCTTAATAGATATTTAATTTATCCTTTTCTTAATGGATCCCTAAAAACGAACACGCCTCTACGCTTAGCAAAATCTCCCTTTCTCTTCTTCACTTTTGCACGCCGCATAAAAACAATTCCTTTTCTGAGTTACATCACCCTGCATCCCCTAAAATTATCTTAAACGATATTCTCTGATAGAAGAACAAAGGTCTTTACATATATTATTTTCAAATTTCATCAATTAAAAATACGTAGATGTTTTTGAATTTGTAAATTAATATCATTTTCAAAACTCTTAAAGTTGCAAATAAAACAAATTCTCCAGAAAACTCATACCCCAAATGATCAAGTTTAAATTATTTTCCAGTGATCTCATGCGAAAATTGGCCTGGGCTTTTCCTAAAATGTGAAGGTTCTTGATCTTTCATATTTTATTATTTCCCTTAATTTTTAACACTCATCTTGGTTTTAAAATAGATTTATTCTATTCCATTTTATTGATGTTATAACAAAAAGTTTTTGTCCGAATTACTTTTACATCCTATATCTATCAAAGAGAACCAGTGAATTAGGCTCTATAGTACATATGTACATTTAATTTTTATATATAAAGCAAAATATCAACTTCGGATATATTTAAAATTATATTAGAAATTAGAAAATGTTTTTGATAGTAATAATAATTAAAAGAATTAAAACCTTTTCGGCATTATTTAATTTTTTTCAAATTACCATTGAGTCTTTCAAGTGAATAAATTATAGGAAAAGATTGGGATTGTAATTAAAAAACATAATAATTGCTCTGTGTTTGAAAGAACAATTGAATGAGCGAGTGATTTTATTTTAATTGAAAAGGATCTCGCTGTCTGTTTGCTTTGGGTCTTGGAGGCCCTAATTGCATCGCAGACAGCTTGCACATGGCTCGGTTTAAATTCAGATTCGTCCTAAACAATTCGCAAGTGATAGTTGATTAGTTTGCACAGAGTGTTTGATAACGGGGTTAAAGTTAACCAGAATAATTACGCGGGGTAATTAGGCATAACAATTGCCTAGCCCCAGGTCATATATTCGCAATGAGAAATAAAGCTAAGCAAACACAGTGAGCAATTACAGAATTACAGGGCTCAATGGCGGTCGTCCATCAAATTGACTCTCTCTCGGCAACATTCAATTTTTTTATCACCTTCATTTAAATATTATTAGCCATTATGAATATTCGTTAAACTCAATTCATTCGATTTCCATTTCACAAGGCGATTATTAGTAAAAATCTTTTTAAAGTGGATCAATCTTATTTACAATCTCAAATAAACATTTAAATGGTTCAACTATCCAAATTATAAATAAATAAATATCTTGCCACTTTCTTTAAAGATTTAAGGGTCGGTGAGACAAGTAATTCCACATCTCTGCAAAAAACTGTAAAATGTATTCAAAATTACAAGAGAAATATAAATTTGTTCTGATTTAAGTTTAAAGTTTTAGTGAAGGGAAATGGAAATTTAGTGAACTCTTGAAAAAATAATATTCTAAAGTATTTTAAATAAATATTTATATTTGTAAATATTATTATATTTATATCATTTAGTTTTATTAATTGAATTTTTTTTTATATTAAATTTACTCTTATAAGAAAATGTAAGAGATACATGATTTTAATTGTTTTTTTTTATCTCTTTCAAAATAGAGAGTAGCAAATTGTTTCAAGCCTGAGGGAATTTATAATTTCTTCACATGCGAAGAAAGATCGATTATTTTCATGATGAGATGAGAGAACTTCATCAATGACCGCGATACTAAGAGAAAAAAAGACAGGCGATGACTGGACTGTGTTCGGACTGGAGGAGAGAAAATAAAGAGAATTTAGTTCTTTGCAGGTTTGGAATACTAGCTGACAAATGTAAATGTACAGTTTATTTGTTTGGTCCCACAACAGTGAGTGCCGACTAACGAAATTAATTTAATTAATAACTTTACATGTTCAACAACTCTATGTTGTTTGAAACGATCGATAAGAGGAAGATCTCCAAATACAACCGAAGTTGCGAGTGAATCATCTTATTCGAGCCAGTTGTCTTGTACTCTCGTAGTGTGAACGGAGGTACACAATTAGAATCTAGTTCATATTAATTTATGAAGATTTGCATCACTTCCCCCCTCTCGTGTTGTCTTTTTGGGATCGCTTCTGTGAACCTTGGGTTGAATGCCCGGGCGTCACCAAAACGAAAACTCACAATTTTATAAGTAAACGGTTGATAAGAGCCCTTTGTCTATTCTTAGAACATATATTGAAAACTAATAATTTCAAATGAAAAAATTTCCGAAGCTATTTAAAAAAATTTATCTCGAGATCATACTGATCAAGTCCTAGGGACCGACTCGCCATAAAATTAGGCTACTCTCCACTAAGATTAAATAAATTTTTTTTTTATTTTATGTTTATAGTAAATAAGATATTGTTATCAGAGTCTATGAATCTCATCTTCAAGACATTTTGTAACAATTAACTGTTTTTGTCATGATAGATGGATGGATTTAATTTTTGAGATGGATATCCTGTCCCATAGGCATAAGTGCCTATCACGAATTGGGCCCTTTGTGCCTGTTACTGTGATCAGAATTATCCCACCCCCAATCCAGACTTCTGGCAAAGTTGAATAATTTTTTGCGGCAAGCCGGACTGGAAACCGAGTTGTGTTGCAACTTCAGATCCGTTATCCGAATAGCCATTGGCTTCCTTTTCTTATCATCATGTCCGTGGAAAAAATGATAATTTATTTTACAAAAAATAATAAATGACCATCATTTTTGAAATTTTCAAAAAAGAAAAATAGATATTTGTAGTTGTTTCGTTCAATTTTTAAATCGAATGATTTTTTTCCAATAAGAAGAATAAAATATTCAAACAAATCAAAAATTAATAATTCCTAGTCACATATATTATATAAAATGGGTTTAAATCTTTAGTTTGCTTTTGTCCTTAAAGGGTCGGTCAATAATTCGATACTCCCGAGTTAGCCCCACTCAGATAGTGAGAGTGTATTTGTGGGCTGATCATTTGGGTTGTCTACCTACCTTGCAGTAAGCAATCACGAACAGATTTATGCAAGCCTACCATGGCTTAAGTAAATTTATTATTATTTATTTTTTTCGAGCGCATACGATTGAGACAGCTAAAATTTTCTCATTATTTATGCGCTAGAGGGATCTTCTGGATAAATTTTCAAGTAAATCGGAGAAGAGCCTCATCATCATCACCAAAAAATTTGAAAGAATTTGAAAGACATTTGAATCAATGTATACCTCAAAGCAAAAAGAATTCTTCTGCTAGAAAGGAGTTAGGGCCGGGGAAGATGTTGGTTCGCCTGCTGATCTAAAAAGCGGCTGATATGTGAAAAAGTTTTATTTAAAAATTTTCACTTTGGACTAACATCATCATCATCATCATGAAATCTTGATAAGCACATGTGAGTTTTGCTAGTATGGTGGAGTGCCGGTGGTCTGGTGCAAAGGAAGTACACCGATGCCCCGGATTGGCTGGAGATCCCGAGTTCGACTCCCGGGGACCAAATGGGCACTTGATTCACCAGTAAAAATATACCCACAAAATATGTTAAATCACCAATAAATGATTTAAATAAATTCCTTGGGAAAATATTTGTAAATTTTATGAAGTCCAAAAAAAATCAAATAAGAAAAGAATTTATATATTTATATAATATAAAAAAAGAGAGAACAGGTCAAGTTGGGCTTCTTCTGAAGTCGTTAGGACAAATTTAGGAGAAATTTCAAGGTGAGTTAAATTCTGTAGATATTAATCTATTTGGGCAAGTGCACCTGTATATGTATGTGTATATATGGTTGTGTAGGTAGGTGTATATAGATATAGGCTATATAGAGAGGGCGGTTCACGCGCGCACTTAAAGAAATGAAGCTGCGTGCGATGAATGATTCAAATGCACTCTGTTTTATCAGCGGAGGCTGCGGGTCCAGCGTCGGCGACGTCGCCCCGGGATTACGGGCCATTAGGTGTCCACACACATAACAGACAGACACACACGGATGCACACATAGGCGCACGTGCAAAAAAGACAAATGCAAAATGACGTTTTAAAAGGTTCGTCACAGCTACATTGGCCGTTTCAAATCGCGATGTGCAAGATTTAAAAAATACCATCCCCACCCTCCCCCGCCGATGGAAAAACAAATGGAAAATTTGATGAAAGGGATTTAGATGATAATCGCTAATTTACTGATGGAATGTGGACAGAGGGACATTAAAAATGCGCGCACCGGCCATTTTCCTTTTAGAAAAATTACACTTACCATTTATGGATTAGCTTATATAGCAGCGCTTTATTGAATGATCCTGAAGGAGCACTTCTTTGAACAGTGTGCTACGCATGTCATTCTCAAATAAAGAAAAAAAAATCAAGAAACAACAACCCGAGGGCTTTGGACTTAGCATTCACCATTCACCATTTACCATCCTCCATTCGCCAATCCTCATCATGCAGTTCTCATCTTGATGACTCATTTTAATTGATTCTCTGTTCAAATGCTGCTATGTAAATAGAAAAGAAAAAATATAGATATACTTGCAGTAATTTGCTATATCTCTCAATAAACGATTAGATCTATTATTTGTTCGTTGGCTTTTGCTTGGCGTACCCCTCCCTCCCGGATCTATTGAAATGGAAATTTCCAAAAGATGAGCCAACCGAACAATCACCGATATTTCTGATAGAATAACATTGGATTGATTTCAATTTTTTGTATTTCTATCTAAGTTTGATAGCATTTAATAATTTTTTTTTTATTTATTTTCATATCTTTATTTTTTATCTCAAATAAAAATTAAAATGATTTTTTTTTTCAAATTTTCAATTCTTACTTTATAAAAAAAAATTTAATTTTTGTCTAGTTATTTAAATAAAAAAAATGTGTGATTAATTTTGATAGAAAATGGAAAAAAGTAATTTAAATAATATGACTAAATTATAAGAATATTTAAAAAAGAAAGAAAGAAATTCATATTTAAATGAGTTTAAAATATTGAGTTGTGAAAATGAAAACAATTTTGTTGAAGAGATCTTCCGGATTTTTTTTGTTCAGATAAAAAAATATTTTATCGAGCCGTAAATTACTTCCTATCATCAAGCTCAAATAAAATAGAAACCTACTCTTTAGAGTGTCGCATTGACTTATCATGAGCCAACAGTGTTTATATTTTTCCTCGATTTTTCACAACATTAAACATGGGGTGTATATTTTTTGCATCATCTTCTATCCTTTTTCTTCCTTCCTTTTTTTTAAGGTCAAAAGGGACAAAGTTGAAAAGCGACTTGACTTTTAGTGGCGTTTCTATTTGTTACACCTCAATCGAATATTACCGAAATGGCTTTGCCAATTCTATTTGGTAAATGGTAATGCTCTAAATGGTACATCGTATTACGGCACTCTGGCCAAATTGACGCCTCAGAGGTTAACAAATGGCAAAATCCTTTTAGTAAGTTCATTTAAGCATCCGTTGCCACTCGCGAGGCCCTTTTGCCCTTTCTGCTTCCTTTTCGTTTTCTTTCTTCGTCTTTCTCTTCTTCTTTTCGTCAGGCTTTCAAAATAAAAAAATACAAGCAAAATATCTGGAGGTTCTTACTTGATCAGACATTTAGATTTTTTTTCATTTCATTTATTAGTAATTCAAGATTAAATATAAAGACATATATATTAGGGTGCCTAAGTTATTAAAATTAATCAGAGAACTAAATTAGTATAGAAAGCAATTAGCCGAGGGAATAAAGGAGTTAAGCTTATAAACCTGAGCTGTAAAGCGCTGCATATACCAATTGCAAGAAGAGGAAGGTATGAATGGATCTTCTCTTCACCATTAAATGCAAAAATAAAATTTTATCAAATTTTAAATGCCTATAAAAAAGGTCGGATCTCTTTACAAAACACACCTGAGAACTCGATTCTTCTAGTCCATCTCCTTTATAGAAAGCGATATTATAATTGCAAATAAAAAATGTAAACGTTCTCTTAATATAATTTATATAAATTCAATATATTATATATCAATATATTTCAATATATCAAAACAAGTATTTTTATTTTACCTATTAAAAAAACGTAATTAATTAAGTTAAGTATTTATTATCTTCCTTTCTATTAAAAAATATCTCTACATTTTTTCTACTCTTTATTTTATTTATTTATCTATAATCTTTAAAAGATTCCACTTTATTATTTTTTAATAAATATAATATTTAAGGCCTATACATCTTTTTTAATTATTCATTAAAATTTTTTATGCAACTCTAAAGTTGAAATAAATTTTTCTTTTTCGCAATAACATAAAGTAAAGATAATTAAAATATCTTATAGAGATTTAATAAATATTAATTTCAATTATAATATTTTATGATGGGAATAAAATAAATCACATTTTGTGAAAATATAATATTTAATAAGGGATGACGACAAGTCAACCATCTCATTTTATTTCTATTTTAATTATTATATGCTTTTTCATATTTTTAATTAAATGGGGAAATTTTATAGTAAAATAGAGACTCGATTATCTGCAATTCAATCATCTGCATCTTCAATTATCCGAACGCAGGGAGCCATCTTTTTTACAATTTTTAAATTTTTTTTATGGTATTCCCAAATTTTTTTATTGGATTTGATTATCTAGACTATCCCTGTTCCAAATTAGTCTGGATAATCAAGTTTCTACTATATTACAATCTAAGCACAATTCACTGACTACTAAAAAATGATGACATCAAACCCATTTTCAAATCGCACAACCAAATTTTCAAGAAAACTACATCTCACAATGACATGGTGAAATATGAGAATCCTGGTGTTTATAAATTGATTGTAAAAAATTGCAATCTAATATATATTGGCCAAACCAGGAGGAGGATGCGGATTTGACTCGCTTAACACGAAAGATCGATCCGTTTACATGAACCTCAAAAGAGTGCTCTGGCTGAACATTTTCTAAACGCGGGTCACAAAATGAGTACGTTGGATGCATAAATTAATTCACCAGAAGGAAACTTCGCAAGAAGGATGTTTAAAGATGCAATCAAAATTTTAATACATTCCAAAAATCTAAATAGAGATAAGGGCCACCAATTAAACAGAATGTGGAAAAATTATTTTAGATAGATTGAAATAAAATTCCTGAACCCCCGTTGTTAAATGATGAAATCATTAATTGTAAAAAACAATCGTAAACATAAATTGATCGAATTATATATAATATGTATGTTGGTCAATTTATGCATTTATTTAAGTTCCCAAAAAATGAATGCATTAAATAAAAAAAAATTAATTAATAAATATAAATCAATTATTATTTAATATATTGTTATTTTTATTATTGAAGACATTTGTAAATCTAAATATTAGAAAGTGCAAACCTTAAAAATTTGAATTCATGTCAAAACGTCTATAATGGCGCCGCAGTGCTGATAGCGCTGCACATCGCAGTGCAATAGAATGAATACATGTACATTCAAGGCACTCTATATTGTTACAGCCATTTTGTTTTTAGTTTCTCTTCAAATTGTAGATCTCTAGATGTGAGATTATTTGTGACTTGTACCTGTAAGAAGGCCATAGAATGAGTGGCCGGAATGTATTTGATACAAAAAAAACACTCGGCCAGCCTTCCATCCTATTGCATCAAGAGTCACGCCGTGCGACGGGCCGACTTTCTTCTATCTCCGTCGCTGTCTTTAATATGCCGACCGAGAAAAAAATTATTAATGCTAAAGAAAGAAGAAGGCTACTTTCTCTTATCTCATTTTAAATATAGTTTTCCGCAAAAATTTTTAAGTCAAAAAAGCATTTAGGAATGCAGCCACGCAAGCCATAAGCTTTAAATCACTTAATGATGAATAAGTAGATAAGTGAGCTTCAGGCAATGTTGAAGTGGATAACAATAGTACATCTTACTTTAATGATTTTGTTTAAAATTCATATCAATCTTAAAATTATAAAACTCAAACAAAATTTTTTATAATATATAATATTGAATTATTTTTTAAGTAATTGTTTTCTTGGGATGGTAGGAGCTGGATAAAATAGCTCATCTTGTGGATTTCGCAAGTCGGCAAAATTTTAAGAGCACTGAACTATAACGATATTGATAAACTCTTCTCTAGAAAGAATTTATGCAAAGTATAGTAGATTCTAGAAAACAATTAAGTTTTTTTTAGATATGTAAATTGGTCTCTTGGAAGGGTATGTTTAGGAAACGCAGCATTAAGCTTATTAATTCGTTGAATGAGATGCACCGGCGGGGGATGGCGCCTGTTTATATGTATAAGTGTGTGTATTTGTGTTTATGTGTGAGTGGCAATAGCTTTAGCTTGGTTGCTTCAGGGTCTTGTGATAAATGAGACCCGTCCCTTCCATTTACTTGAGAGTACTTTAGCTCACAATAATAAAGTGATTTCATTTCCCATACCACACAAAAACTGATAGGAACAGTTAAAACCTTGCCGAGTCTTTTGTGTCATATAATGGGAGACGTTTATCTCTCCGTGAAAAATAGATCAATGGCCAAGGGTATTCTCTTTCGAAATTAAAAAGAAAACTTGAATTTAAGCTTCTGATTAACATTAATGAAAATTAATGCAATACGCTATTTAAATATTCGCGCCAAATAAAAAATGCTCTCTATTCTTCCTGGCACTTTTTAGAAGCTTAATTTTTACTTTCTCCTATTTATATATGTAATATATAGTGAGAAAGTATTGCTATCGCAAAAAAAAATCGATGTCGAGATTTTAACGGAAATACACGTTATGAGGACTCCAGAATCTAAAAAATAGCTCTCACAAAATGGTTTCTCTCTCTCTGTCTGTGTGTGTGTGTGTGTGTGTGTGATAAGATTTCTCAAAAATGAAAAAACATATGAGGCTAAAATTTAAGCTAGGTATTCTCGTCGCTTGCACCTCGAAGCTTTTCAATAACATCTGCTAATGGATACTAGTACTTTACTGATGCACTTTTTTTTTAAATTTTTTTGCTTTTCTCAAAATTCGTTCTAACGATTTTAATTAAAATTCATATGCCAATTCTTTATTAGATGATCTTTGAAATATATTAGCCCTTATCGGCCTCAAAATTGTTTGCTCTTTACTTTACTCTTATACGTTTCTAGGTTTGTAATTGATGAATAATTATAGCATTTTGAAAGTCTTTTCAGTCATCGGCCCAACCAGGGTTCTCACCTCATCTCTCTAGGAGGCTAAGTTTTTAATTAAAATAAATTCTTAATCGTACATAGACTAGAAATTTCATAATTGTAAAAATTAAAAATGGGAGAGCAACCTTTCTAGTCAAATAAAATTTTATTTTTTAATGGCATGCAATTGATATAAATAAATTTTCGTCGGACTGTCTGGGATCCGAATTCATCCTTGATTTTATTATTAGATCAGATAATGTACTTTTTTCTATGCTCCCAGTTCAAAAGATCCCGAAAAGAACTCGCAGGGAATAAAATGATGTAATGAAAATTATATTACATTTCAAAGATAATCTAATAAATAATTAATATATGAATTTTAATCAAATTCGTTTAAGCAAATTTTGAGGAAATTGAAAAAAAAAATAAAAAAGTACATCAGTAAAGTACTAGTACCTGTTGGCCGATTTTATTGAAAAACTTCGAGGTGCATGCGATGAGGATAATTTTTTGCCTCGTACGTTTTTTCGTTTTGAGAAATTTTGTTTATACACAGACAGATCATTTTTGTGAGATCCATTTTTTTAGACTCAGAGGACATCAAAACGTGTATTATATTGGCTAGCAATTAATATAAATAAATAAGATTGTAGTCTAAATAGCTTCAGATGCCGAAAAAAACTTTAAAAAAATAATTGTAATTAAAAAACAGTCAAAGCAAGTTCAAGAGATTAAATAAAATTTCAGAGTTTTCTGTTTATCATTACCATTGTTTATTATCTCCTATCATTCCATTTTTTTTTTTTGGAATTAATCAGCTCTTATTCAAAGCAAAATGTTATGAAAATTGATCAAGGATTGAAGACAAACATAGTAATTATTATCACCGAGTATCAAAAGACTTGGCCAAGCAGATCCTGAAAAAATCTTGGTGCGCTATGATTTTTTTTCTTGGGGGGGGGGGGGTGGCCTTTTTTACCGGTCCTTTCTGACCAATTCGCTTTAAATGTTAATAACTTCTTTGCCACTCTTAGGTCTATAAATATATTAAGTTTCAGCCTTTTTTGATGACTGGTTTCAGAGAAATAAGCCGAAATATAAACTACACACATCAAGATTTTTTTGCATTCTTAGGATCCTTTTGACCTGAAACATAAAGATATTTGTAAAAATTTGGGGGGGGAACATTTTTTTGATCATGATACTTTCCCCTTACTATTATATATAATTGTATGGGAAAATAATAGACAAAAAAAAATCTACATATCCTGCCGAACTAATTTATTGTTTAAGATAGAGGTTAGTTTTAAACAGATTTTTTCGAATAAACAACTCGTATTTTTAATTTAATCAAATTGAAGACAATTTCTTGTTCAATAAGTTGGCTCATGTGAAACGGCAGTTAAATGAAATTGTGTTAAAATAAATGCATAAATAAAGACTAGTACAAAAAAAGTCGTGATTTTATTACCTAAAAAGAGGTATTTTAAATACAATTGTATTGTATTGTATTGTTGTATTGTACTGAGGAAGACCTACCTATTCATATATAGGTATTTTAAAAATATCTTCGTAGTATTTTTAGTGAAAATATTTTTTATCTTTTCTAATATTGTTTTCTTTAAATTGTGAAACAATTACCTTTAATTTTGATAAAACTTTCTCATTTATAAGTATAGCCGTTTACTTTGAGGATCCTAGCGGGAATTCTTAGAGTAGATTATTATAACGATGAATAAATATAATTTATATAGATGTATTGAAAATAAAAGATGAAACGTCTTATCTTGACAAAAACATGTCGCTCCTGGAACCAATAATAAAATAATGGTGAGAGAAAAAGTTTTTATTCACCAATAAGGTGGTAGAAAGATCAAGAAAAACGGGCAGTAAAAAAAAAAACAGTAAATCTCAAGATTCTGGGAGGGCAATTAAAAAACATCCACCAAAGCCAAAAAAAATTACAAAAATCAACAGAAAATTTCATTAAAAAGATTTTTAAAAATTACAAAAACTAACTTTAAATTCCCCCTTCCATTCAAATAAGAATCTTAAACTGCTATTTCGATCCATTAACACTATCAGTGATCTGAGAGAAGCACGAGAAGGGAGCGACAGCTGCTGCCATCTCAACGCTGGCTCCCGGAGCTTGACTTATTTTAAAATTTAAATTTGTTTCTACAATATTTTTATTATAAAATTTAATAAAATTATTCAAATATATTAAAAAAACAAACATTAATCTTAAAGCATGGATAGATAGATGAGAAACTCTGCTTTGCCACTTAAACTAATTAAATTATTAAAATTAATTTAATTAATTAATTAATTAATTTTTATTTTATTTTTAAAATTAGATTTTGTTGTAAACATTATCAGAAATACATTTATGTTTAGTTGTGTTAATTTATTAGAATTCAATACAATTTGGTGAAAAATTAGATAGAAGTTCTAAAAATTTGCAAATCATCTGACAGGTGAGCGATGAAACTATCTTATTTGCATATACTGTATGGCCTCCTAGAAATTATTTGAACTTTTTGAAGAGTGCCCGGACTTAGATTCGTCAAAAACTCTAGTATGGAGTTTCCTAAATGAGCAGCATGAAAAACAGCAGGTCCTGTTAGTTTGTGGTCTTCGATTTTGACTGATAATGGAATTAATATATTTCCAAAAAATCTACAGATGTATAAGTTTAAAAGTAAAACTCAAATGAATTAAGACTTGCTCATTTGAGGGGTTGGAATTTTTCAAATAAAAGGTTTTGACTTTTAAGGGTGAATTTATAGGTCGCGAGTTACCTCAATCTTTTTACAAGAATCCGAAGAATATTTCTGAGCAAAGAAATATATACATACGAGGTTTGTTCAAAAAATAAGGTGACTTTTAAAATTTCGCGAGCAACGTACATTTAGTTTTCAATTTTTTTTTTTTATTGGTATACATGTCCCCAACATATGTTGACATTATTAGCCAT
>JAAAKE020130659.1:0-14402 GCA_010014785.2 Anisolabis maritima | reverse complement strand
TAATAATAATGTGTAAACATTCAATTTTCTCGCTTCTTGTAATATTTATTTTTCATCATTAATCAGTCTATAGTATTCGACATTTCTTTTCTAAATTCTCATTAAACTCCGTGAGTATTCTTTTATAATAAACTTGAATACTTTGTTATGTAGATTGACTAGTCATCGACTAGCAAACTTTAGCTGATTGAGTTATGAATGTAACCTTGGTGAGTTTAAACTAAATTACAATTGACCATGATTAAATGGAGCTCAAGCTCATGCCTGTAGCTATTCTTAGTAGAATAATAATAGCTTTCTGAGACACCAGATGAATTAATTAAAGTCTAAAATAAGAGTAAACATTTTAGAGATAAATATTTATTTAGAAAGTTTGTACTTGCATCTAAAAGAAAGGGTGATCTACCAAGATGAATGAAAACTAAGAACCAGCAATCATACTTTGAATAAACCAAGGTTGAGTTTAGGTAGGGGAGATTTTAATTTTGATGAGTTCTTATGAAAATTTTCATTTTTATGGAATATTCTCATAAAATTAAATTGGTAGCGATGCTAAAAGGCAGAGATTGAAAGCCCAGATTATTTTTTTTTTTTTTACTTTAATGACATAGCGTTCCTGTCTCGATAGATTTTATTCAAAATCCGAGTTGCGATGTTTGTTAAAATTCTATATCCCAATTCGCTTTAATAAAACTGATGGCCATATATATATAGGGTTCTGAAAATAAATGAAACAACGGTCCAATAAAATAAATTCTAAAAGTGAACTGTCCAAACTTTTATCAATGTCAAAATTTTTAACCTGAATGATTTTAATATAAAATTTGTGCGCTTTTTATATTTTTTATCTAATTAGTCCTGGTTCATCTGAACCAGTAGCATAACAATGTAGAAATGCGCCTTCCCCCTCTCCTTACAGATAGATAGGCTATTTGTGCTCCCGCTAAACTTACATTTGATTATATTAATTAATCCAAGTCCCAAATGAAATAAACTGGCCACGAAAAAAGTTAACTTCATTTTGTAATATTTTTTTTTCAAGTATTTTTTGGCTTCTAAATCCATTTAGAATCAGTCTGTATTTAAATTAATTAGAGCCAATATAATTTAAATAAATTTTTATTGTTCAGGAAGGGAAGTCAACCACAGATCCTTGGAATTTGAAGCGAGACCTCTATCTCTGCTTCAAAGGATTTAAAAATATTGAATGTAAACAAACAATTTCATACTTTTTTTTTCTTTCTAAATTTCCTAAAACTTATTTTACTGGTGACTTGTTTTTGTTTTTTATTCAGTCAGTATTTAAATAGTTATTGAAAGCTCATGTGATCTTGTAGAAATTGATCAATGATTTTTTCTAAAATCTAATTTATTGTTGCCAATTGTTTCTCCATATGGGTATATGTCAACCTACCGGGACTCACGTTTATTTACCCGAAGGCCTTCGTACAAGAACACACACCGACCACTGATCGAAGCCATCTATCAACCCTCCTCCATGAAGTTACTTGATTTTCTATCTTTTACTCTTCCTTTGTATTAATTTCAGCTAACTAACTGCTCTTATATCTAATTCCATCCAGTCCGTTTATTCTAATCTATTCTATGTTAGAGAGGATGATCTAGGAGAGACTCTTTCAGAATTCCTTCTCAAGAATCCATTATTGGGAGGGATCCTTTTTTTTTTTTTTGAAACATCAAAATAATATTGATATAGTAGATAGCTGCAATCAAGACTTGATAGAAATAATTTAATTTTACCCAAATTTTCTTAAAAGAATACATTCATTTAGAGCCTTAGTCAATTACCTGGAAAGAAATCTCTGAATAGTTCTGCTTTTCTTAGAGAAAATATAGGGGAAAGCGCTCGAGTTCAACCAAATATATAATATAAATATATATATATATATATTTATATATGGATAAAAAATAGGATACTTTCAATAGAGGAATAGTTCCTCCTGAAATGGATGAAGGGTGTTTATTAACCTATAGATTTACTTTTTTATTTATTTTTTTTTTTTTTTTTTGATATTTAATTCAAAATTAAGATTTCCTTTTAAGCTCTATATTATTTTCAAAAGATAGAAAGAACTAAATATGCAAAAAGGGGATAGCAAAACAAAACGAGAGGGAGTTGAACTACACGAATAGAGGGAGAGTTGCACAAAGGGAACTCGATATTTGTTAATTTAAACCTATATATCAGCAACATGAGCCAGAATGGCATCAGGCGTAGAGTCAGTGCAAAGTTTTAATCATGGTGCAAGAGGGAAATAGGTTAATTACAATTAAACACACGGACACACTGCAAAGGGGCGAATATATTTGACCAATCAACGAGTAAATATATTACCTTGGTTCCAATACGACTAATAGAGTTTCATTTGAATTAAAAAAAAAAAGTTGGTATCGATTGGTCATATTGTCACCATTAATAGGCTGGGGTGATTTATATAAATAGTAAAGAGATAACTTGGAATCTATTTTTATAAAAATTGCTATATAAAAATACAATAGAACTATCAATCAATCATTACCCGAATCAATTTAGAGTAATATATAGTAAAATTTTTCTCTGACCAATTTGAAGGATATATATTAAATTTAAAAAAATCTCGATATCACCAATGATATTTTTATATAATAAATCCAAAAAAAAAATACAAAAACTTTTTAAAAAATTACAAAAAAGGACTGAGGCACCCATTTTTCTATATAAATAAATAAAAAAATATGGTTTGAACTATTGTATATTATTATTTAATTTTATATTATTATATTTATTATAGTCCAGATGTAGAAGTCAATAATGCATATGGCTGGACGCTTTTAAAATTCATGGCATACAAATTTATGTCTGACTTTACGAGCCGCCACAAGTAGGAGCTCTTTCAAAAAAAAGGTCAAATGGAAATTAGAAAACCAAATTTTTTTTCAAATGTTAATAATATCTTTCTATCGTATCGTTTCATGGTGTAGATGTTCCTCACCTCTCCAAGAATATTTTCTATACCAAACGGACGCAGGTCATCTAAAATTATCACACTGTGACACTGAGGATGGCCGACGTAATGCTGGCCGAAATATTTAATAATAATGAATAAAATGGTGCATAGTGACCTGAGAAAAGCGGCTGGTTTTCTTTTTCTCCGAACCTTACATAAGTTAATAATATCCGTCGAGCCGTCGTGAAATATTTATATATTTAGGAAAATTTTTTTAAAGCAATCCATCGATTGAAAAAAATATATATGCCAAATTTAAATTGATAAACGCGAGAGGATTTGAAAAACTCTAATCATAAATATAACAAGTTGTTAATTTATAAATAAATATTAATATTCAAATGTTCATTTATAAATTAAAAACAAATTTCGTTGAAGATTATACATGTTATGATATCTGGAAAATAAGCATTTAAACTATCGATTGGAAATGTCCGGATAATATTAATACAAGTGTTAATTCATAATAGAATAATGCTTAAGCTCATTTTGAAACTTATTAATGTCTATTTAATCTTCAACAATATTCTACATCATTAGGTGTAAATGTAATCTATCCGTAAATGCAGATGTTGGACTTTTGATCCATATTTTAATGCTTATTAAATCGTATGGCTGTTTAATATCAGAATTGACAAAAAGGCTTAATATAAAAATTCATATAAAGGAATGAAATATTAAATATTCCAATTTTAAATGGAATAAATGGAAACAATTAAAATTATATTTATTTTATTAATTAAAAAAAAAAATTTTAAATATTAATAACTTTTATACCCCTCCGGGGCCTCCCTGGCCGGGAGGTTAAAGATTTTGGCATTGTTAATATGGATAACTTTCAAAGCCAAGGGGGCTGGGTTTGTATCCCAGGCAGTCCGATGACGATTTAAATCAATTGGGATGTAAATAAATATGCCTGAATCATTGTATCGTATACGTATATTATCATATATCGTTTAATGTCTATATGGCTTCAGATGCAGAAGAAAAAAACTTTTTATTGAATAAAAAAAAAAAAGAAAAAGTTGGAAAATAATTTTTCATCTTAAATAAATTAATAAATATTTTTTCTTTGAACAACATTTAACGACTTTTTTAAAATTCATAAATTATAGAAAAAGATTAATCAATAATTTATTTTATATGATCATTAACAATGATCTAAACTTTTCCATACTTCCCATGACAAATTTCATAATAAAAATTATTTAATTTATTAAAGATATTTTAATTATACTATATTCTATATATACTTGAGACTTTTATTTCTTCACTAGTTTGTTAAATTTTTTTTTATTTTTATAAGAATTATTATATTAAGAAGATTGGAATATAAATAAAACATTTATTTGATTTACAAGTGTTAACATTATTAAAAGATAAATTAAATCATTTAAAACAAATTTTTCATTTTTCCAAATTTATTTTTTTATTCTTTTCAGCATTTGAGGCCATTTAGACTTCATCCTTATTTATTTAAATTAATTGGAAGCCAATATAATATAAATAAATTTTTTTTGCTTATGACTGGAAGCGAACTATACCAGGAAAGAGAAGCGAGGCCTCTACCTGTGTATCAACGGACAAGATTAATCATTTAGATTGAAAACCAATTATGAAGTGCCTAATTGGAAGTCAACCAACATGTTCATACTCGCGGCCACACACTAGGCCGAAAAAAGACCCGTTAAAAGTCAGTCAGAATCGTTCTCATATATTTTTCTGGGTTGTAGGGCATGATGTGTTCTGCTCTGTTCCCGTCATTAATATACGATAGAGACTGTTCTAGTGTGGACATAGCAGGTGCAGAGGAGTTTCAAAAAACTTTTTAGAAAAGGAGACTAATAGGATAGGATACCAGAAGTTAGGATAATTATGTATTCCGAATTTGCCGCATGCAAGCCAAGATTGGCATTCACACAAAAAAATAGCCTGTTAAATAACAGACGGTGGCTTATATAAAAAAAGCCATAGGAAAAAAAATCAAAAGGGGAAGAAAATTTGTTCTAAATCCGTTCTCTCTAAAGCGACACAGGTAAAAAAATTTTAACTTATTTTTTGCACGATGATCAAATTCTATTTGCTGTCCCTGGTATATTATTAATAAATTTTTTTACCTAAACTAATTTTGTAGATGTGAAAGGTGAAGGGGAGGATTGATTGATTGTTGTTAGAAATTTTCGAAGGGTGAAAATATTACTTTTTTTTTTTTTAATTATTTGCAACTTTATTATATTTTATTACATATTTATTATAAAAAATTTTTTGTTAATTATTTCCAGTTTATACATAAGCGTAGGAATGCGGGATGGAGTTATGCGAACTCAAATTCCCCCTTTTCCATTGATGAACAATCATTTTTTTAATAATTCATTCACATAAATTTACAGTAATATATTTTATTTATAATAATAAATAATTTTTTTTATCTATTTAACCACCTGATGACATGATTAAATCATGATGACAATTATTTATTTTAATATAACTTATTATAAAAAATTTCATAAGAGTTTATAAACAACATGCTATAATTAATATGAAAAATTTCATATATTAACCTGAAAACGCTAAAAATTGATTGAAATATGAATAAAATTATTTAAAAAACTTTTTTTTTTGTTTTTCATTATCTCCGTGTTTATAAAAAATTTTTTTTCTTGGCTATCCAACATTCAGCCCTTTTCTTATTTTTACATATATTTTTCTATTTAATATATTAGTGATTCGATCCAGGTATATGTAGGATAAATTAAGTCACATTACCATTGTATTCAGGCAGTACATAATATTAATTTTTTATTGATAAATTTCGAGACAAACATTTGAATGAAAAATTAATATTCAATAGCCTCGATCGAACTGGATTAGTTATCTAAGAGTGTCCGGTGCAAAGAAGCACATCGTTGCCCCGGATAGGCCCGGGGTTCGACTCCCGGAAGCGAGATGATCATTTGATCCCCCAGCAAAAATATACTCACAAAATAACTGTTAAACAATTAAATATTTATAAGAAAACATTTTCTAACCGATTTTGTCAGAATTCTTTTAACAATAACGCCTGAAAATTAGGCAAATGAATATTTTTCATTAAAGATGTTTGCCTATTTTAAGGGGGCTAAAATACAAAAATTTATCTTTTGAAAGGGCAAGAAAATAAAAAAACCTGATTTTAAAATACTAATTAAATAAGAAAAATTGAAACAAATTTTTTTTTTTAATTGGGACTAAAAAAAATTTTAGAAAAAAGGATTCCCCATGGGTATTATTTTAAATAAAAAACTTAAAATAATTCAAATATTGTTGGTCTCTTATTTGTATTTGAATCCCTCTCCTTTTTCATCAAACAGAAGAGTAGTACTTATCCATTATTATTAAGCTGAGTATAAGGTCCTGGCTGTTCAAGTTTCGGCCTGTTAATAACAATAATTGTTCATTAGAATAATTTGTGTGATGTGTCTCTTTGTTTTATGACTGGCTGAGCAAGACTAATATGAAACACGAAGAGGTAATACGATGGCCGCCTAATAATTATTGATCCCATTCCTATTCTATTTTCCTCTTTATATTTTTGATTCTTCTTTTATTTTTAAATTAAAAATTCACTTCGGAAGAAATAAAGATAGAAATAAAATTTAATTTAGAAAATACTTTTTTTAAGACTTTTTTGGCATAAGAGGCCATTTAGACCTCGTCCTTATTTATTTATATTAATGGGTTGTCTTATGGTAGGTTTCTTTCAAGAATATTTTTCAAATGTTTGAAACGATCAGACCCTGGCGCATAGAACAGTGAAGATGATCAAAAACTACACATGAGATTGTTTCAAAAGATTGAAAATCGCTTTTGGAATAAACCAAAAATACCTTACTATTAGACGACCACGAATTGTCCAAGATAAGAATGGTATAACGCTTCCGATTGAGAGTGGCATTTGAAGGCGGAGTATTCAGATGGTGGGGAAGTGTTAGCGAGAATTTCAAACGCTAAAATGATTTCTATATTTGGCTCTTTAGGGAAAAGAAAATGTATGGAGTAAAACCCCGCCTCCTTGTTCACGCATGCGGAAATGTAGTATCTCTCTTGGACGGACCTGCTATATTTCTTATATTTTCCTTTTAATCGAACTTATCTCCGTAACTTTTTATTCCCCTATATCACTAACAAAAAATTAAAATATCATTGTGTAAATTTTGATAATTATAAAAAAAAATTATTTATTTATTCTTATCATTTGCAATCAGCCGTCGACACACTTATTTTTTTGGGCCACCTTACAAAACTCAGTCGTGATTGGCCTTGCTATGGTAGCTGTTCTTCTTCGCCTAGGCCAGGACCTACAGCCATAAAAAAATTAATAGCATTAAATAAATATATAATATTAAAAATAATATTTCTAAATCTCTCAACTCTTTTTAAATAAATCTTTCTAATTTTTAAGATATTTAAAAATTAATGTTTTATAAAGAGGTTCTTTAACAGTCTTGAAGGTATAATAGAAAGATTTTTACGACTGTATAAAATACATATTTTATTTGTTTGTTTTTTTCCTCTCATTCCTCTTAGAAACTAAAGAGCACTAAGCCCTAAAGGGGATTAGATTTCCATTAAAATGCTGCGCAGAATTTTTTTTAATATAGCAAATAAAAATATATGGGGCTTTTTATCTATTTATTTTGATTTTCTTTACTTCGATTACTTATTTAATTTATTACTAACTCGTAAAAAGACAAGGGGAGTTGTAACGTTATATCTTCGTTTCAAGAATTATGTGAGAATTGAATGGATTGGAGATTTACCCACTTTTTAGAGAATGACTCTAAGAAGAAGGTATTGTAATCATTTAACTAGTATATTCATAGAATAAAGGAGATCTGACTGGACAGCCGCCTGGGGCGCCAAGACTTAAGGCGTTCTAAAGAGTTTTCTATTCAAACAAAGTCCAAAATAAAAAATTCAAACGGGAAATCTTCCTGCCCTATTCACAATACATGTCATATCTCATAAATTATTGTCTTCTTAATGCTAACCGCCCTATCCCTTGGTGCAGAGGACTCGCCTTAAGTACTAAACATTGCTTTGCTTCCTGTTCTGAGTGAATTATATTAACTACCAATTAATTTAAATAAATAAGGACGGAGTCTAAATGACTTCAGATGTCTATAAAGGTAAAAAAAAAAAAACTGACAAACAAGTTCAGTCTATGTATACGTATAAATTTTTTTAACTAAAGTCATATTTATTTTTTATCTTTAGACTTTTGCAAATTAATTAATTTAATTAGTATTATTTTATTTAATTGAAATCAAATTTTTTGTTTTGAGCAAGAACCGAACCTTGGATTGGCCTGATACAATTCCTAACGATAAAGCTTATATTCAAAATCCAAAGGGTTGTTCATATTAGAGTATTGACTACATAATTACTATCTTTGTCTATAGATTAAGAATCTATATTTGAATACATTTTTGTTAAAATAATTAATCATTTGGAATAAAATAAATAAAAAATCTAAATAAAGATTTGCATTAACAAATCAAGGTATTTTTTTTTTTTTCAAATAAATAATAGTATATTTTAGAGGGCTCAATTTGAACAGAGAATGGAATCTACAATAAGCGAGCGATCATCAGATTGAGGAGGGTGAGAAGCATTGAAAACGACCAATCTCTGTCGTCATTAATTACGACCAGTATTATGTTAGTAATTGCCTTCGTATACTCCCACCCCTCGATTGGCAAATACCCCAAACTCTAGCCTTTGACTATTCACTCCCTTTCTTTTGCACAAAAACTCAATCAAATAAAACAAAACGGAGTTTTCTAATAAGAAAAAAAAGTAATTTTTTTGTCTTTTTCGTATATGAGATCAAATAAATAATTTTATTAAGTACAAGCGGAATTAATTGATTTTTCTTATTACTTATAAAACAATTGAGAAGATGTGATTATAATAATATAATGGTGTAGAATTAAGGGTGAAGAAAAAAGATTAGCAGCTAGTATTTTTTCAAGCATAACAGGGCAACATAAAACGAAATAATACTAGCTTTATCTTTATTATATTGATTGTAATGTAAATTTCATTTATACCTATATCCTTGACTTTTTCGTATTTGGTTTCTAGAAAATAAGAGAGTAATTTCAAGGAAGAGAGCTATTCCCTTTTTGTATCATTTACTGAGTTTTTTGGCGGATTAATAAAATTCTTAACGCCCAATGAGGCAAATTCCAAGTTCCTTCCATTTTATGTTTTCTCTAATTTTAAGATGCTTCCCATCCTTTGTATTAGGCCTCAAGTTTAACATAAATTAAACAATGTGTATCAAAAAAATTTAATTTAAAAACAAAAAATAGACATTATTATTATTTTGCTTATATTTTAATTTAAAAACATTAATAAAGTCCATCATTCCCCCAAAAGAGACCGTCCGCACTACAAGGGAGTCATCTTCCCAACATTCCCAGGTTATCTTGCGACTAGTAGAACTAGTCAATTCCAGTCTTCCTCTCTCTCCCATGACCAAGAATATAAAAAATGTTAACATTTTTTTTTTTTTTTGTAAAAAAAAATTTCCAAAATGTTCGAATTTTTATTTGAACTCTTCTGCCCACACAATAATAATTTAAATATTTCATAATTTAGTGTTATTTTCTTTCAAAAATTAATTTGATAATTTTTAAATTTTTTATAAAAGAGAGCGCGAGATAATTCCTTCTTCTTTTCTCTGTAAATCCGTATTTAGTTTTACCCTTTGTTTTATCTGGGAAATATCTAATAGTTGCCCTGTTTTTTCCTAACATATACTCATCTAATATATATCTGATTTAAGAAAGAGATTTTAGAATAAATAAGTCAAATTTTGGAAAGAATAATAAATCCAATAAAAATGTATAAATATCAAAATTTTTTTTTGGTATTGGTGAAGAAATTAATCTCTTTTGAATGAATTTGTTTGAATTAGTTTTTATAGAAAAAAAAATGTCTATTTTATTTATAATAAAAAGACAGTTTCTAAATTGGATTCAATTTATATTTAATAAATTCCAATCTAAAATGCAATATCAATTTCCATTCTAAAATATGAAATTAAATTTGAAACAGTTGAATAAAGAAAAAAAAAATATTAAATTATTTAGCCATAAAAATGGGAATAATGGCGTACGAACTTCTCTTTATTAATTTATTAAAATAGGTTGGCAAAATAGCTGACGTGAATGTTTTATTTTGGAGCTAGTTATATTGTTAAAAAAAAGAGTATCGAGTTGAAATGTTTAAATACCACTTATTAGAAAGTCAACTTAAGCCCCTATCTCTCTCCCTCCCTTAATGATAAATTTTAAAATGCAAGCCAGGGCCTTTGTCAACTTGGCTCTGAATTTTTAAACAGTCTTTGCTACTGCCTGGTTGGTTTTGTCCAACTTTTTTTTTTTTTTCTTTTTCATTTCGATCGAAGTAAGAGTAAGAATATTTTAAAAGGGTTTACTAGATTTTCAAATTGCCCTAGATGCTACTACCTCCCTTTTAAATTTTTAATACAATAGAGAAAAGATAGCTACAATAATTATTTAATGTTTGAGATTTTAATTAAATCTATAAATATTTTAATAAAGTTCGTTTGAAAAAAAAAAAATAGAAAATAATGACCCTTTCTTTATTTGATAAACAAAGTTGAACAAGTAACATCAAAAGAAATATTAAATTAAAAACAAAATTTAAATATAGAGCAAAGAGTGTTTAAATGATTGACTACAAAAAAAAAAAGTAAAATCATTTTCTCTTATTTTTTTTTCTTTTCTTTTTTCAATTAAATTTGTTCGCGTTTTTAGAGGATAACTTAAAAGTTACATGAAGTTATACATTGATTTATCGACTGACAAAAAGACTTTTTGGGACTTGGGGGAAATTACATTTTAGATTCGTATTTAAATTATTAATCGTGTCAAAGGAAAAGTTGATAACGCGAAAATTAATTATTTTATTTATAGTCTGGCCGTTCTCGGTTAAAGCTAGAAGATATGTCTTTCTTTTCACCACCAACCAATCACAACTTCTCAGCTTCTTTGGTTCTTAGTCAGAGGGAAGGCCACGTCAATGACTCTTTTCCTGTTTTTCTACACCTCTCTATAATTCCGAGAACGTTCGGATTTGTTTATTTGTTTCCTGGAAATTTTTTTCATTTAGAGGAAGGGGTTTGACTTCTGGTCTCGGTTCCTAGACGATAGTTAGACTTCTTCGAAAAAATCAATCGTTGCACATGCGTAACAATCTTTCTTAAATAAAGTATGCAAAATAATTTTATTTATATTAATTTGCAGTGAAAGTGGGAGTAGTAATCCTCTCTTTTGGCTCAAACTCCGTCCTAATGTTTTTTAAGTAGTCGAAACATATTAAATAGAATTTTTTCATTGGTACATTAAATCAATATAATAGTAATAAATTAACCTTTTTAAAATTTTTCATATATAGTTAAAAATCGAGGTTCTATCGTATTTCCCTTCCGCTTGTAAAGAGATAAATTATTTTCCTTTTCTGGTCATCAATAAATTACTCCAGCAATGAATAAATAAATTTTTTCAAATAAAATTATTATAAAATTATTGGGTTCTTAACTACAAAAAACTGTTTTAATAAAGGAAAATCGAAAACTTATTAGTGTTTTACTGTCGTTTTATTGTAAATTTTTATATATGTATATACGAGTATATTGTAATATGTAAGATATGATATAATTATAGTTCAGCTTAGCTAAATGGCTAACCCAATGGCCGAAAAATAAATGAAAAAAAAACACTGCTATACTAATATTGTACATTACTTTTTTTCATTATTAAATGGCGTGATTTAACAAAATGTAATTTTATTTTTTAAAAAAAATTTACCAATAAAAAATTAACAATTTGATTTTTAAGTAAATTCATTTTCCCTCAGGGAAGAGAGGCTTGCAGTTCCTATAGAGTAGAGTGGGAAAAAACAATTTTATAGAGTTGGGAAATTCCCCTATCATCCGGTAATTCGCAATTTAATTTCAATTATGAAAATTCTAGGTGTTATCATCACAATTAGCCTGAGGGCAAAATTATTTTATTTTGCACAAACCTCATGATGCATGTTTTGAAATAATTTCAAAAACCAAAAAAATAATTAATAAAAAAAAGAAGAAATGAAATGAAGCTTTGAAATTTTAATGAAACAATTTTTGTTGCCTTTTGTTTGTCTAGTGCAGTTTTTTCCGTCCAAGCCTAATTTTTTCCATTTCCCGTTTTATAAATTTTTAGTCGATGATTCGGTATTCTATCAGTTAGTGAAAAATTAGCCAATTAGTCAGTTCTTCCAAAGCAATCGGAATATGAATTTATATCTCTAAAATATCTCAAAACAAAACAATTGGTTTAAAAAAAGGTCAAATGCAATTTTCGGTTGAGTAAAAAGATCAAACAAAATTTTTGTTCTTAAAGATTGAAAAATCAGAACCAGAGAGTGGGATTCAATTTCAAAATTCTTGGTTAATCAATAAAATTGAGTAATCCTCTAGTATGAGTTTAGATTTACCCATATGAAATTCTATGTAGAAAAGGAGTTGCGCTACGTACACCACCGTTTTTTTTCCTTTTGCGGCTGACGGCGTTAAATAGAAGCTCTTGTCTTGTGATATAATAAGACAAAACAAAGAAGAATATAGCTATTCAAAAATCTTAAATTTTGTTGATTGTATTATTATAATGAGAAAGACTATAATTCTCGAACTTAAATTTCAAATTTAAACACATACACATGACACAAACAACGTCCACTTTTTCATTAAAAAAAAAGGCAAAGGTAATTTAAATAATAATTAAAAGGTGTAACTTGAAATGTTAGTAAATAAATATAAAAAATTCTTTTCTAAAGGCATTTCCTAAATGATTATTAGAGAGAAGTTAACCTAATTTTTTTTTTTACAAAAGAGATCTTTAATATTTCCACCTACTCTCTGGGGAAATGTTAAATGAGATGAGATCAAATTAACAAGAGACTGCCTTTATTAGTTTTAACTATTAATCAAGTTGATATAATTGCTTTCGACTCTTGAATGAATAACCTCCTGAAAGCCATGTCGACTCCTCGGATAGTATAGAGTCGTCTTAATGACAGAAATTTTGCCTCTTTGTTCCCACTCACAAAAGATTAATAATCAAACAAGGTCATCTAAGCCTGAATAATTAGATAAATATTTTATAAGCAATTAAATGAATAATATTTCTAATAAATTCATTTTGCTCATACAATTAAATTGCCAAATTGTTTCTAGTCATCTATCAGCTACTTTGTCGAAATGGTTCATTTATAAATCATTTTTATGAGTAATATTGCAGGTCTTTTGAATGAATATAGGTCAAAAGGGAAATTATTATACTAATAAAAAATTCTCACATGGTTAGAGTGTAAATTCCAAAGCATCATTGAGAAAAATATCATCAGTTAGTTTTGTCATTCCTCGATGATCAAAACTCACATCACAGCATGAAGTAATCACCGCCGAGATCCATAACTCTTTGGTCATGGTAATACAACCACTCTGAAGTCTTCAACCAATCATAAAGAAAGCATACGTTAGAGAGGGGAAAGCTTCACTCAGACTCTTTACTTCCCTCTCTACCCCTATCTGTATCTTATAGTGGCGGAACTTTAATTTTCATTATGTTAATAGTTAAATATAAAGTAGTAATCTAGCCTTCTCAAAAGATGTTCATCTCGTTGTTTCTTCTCTTTATTAATAAAATAATTATTAACAGTTTCATTCACTTTGATTTAAGTATGCAATGAAAAATAAATAGAATCGATAAATAAATAATAATAATTTTTTTTTGTTTCTACAACTAGCAGGATTCGCAGAATTTAGTCCGTATGTGGTTGTTGGAAAGACAACTCAAATCATTGCACCAAAAACAGTGCGCATGATCTATTGTTATTTCGTCCTAGGGGATCAATGAATCAAAAATGCCATTAATGAATTAGTTATTTAGGTTGACTATCTTTCAGTAACCAAACACGAACTAATTTCCACAAACCATGGTACATAGAGGGATTTTTGTAATTTAGAAGTCTTTGGGGCCTGGGGTATAATACTTAAGACATTTGAGCAGATTGGGGCAAATTATGGACAATTAAAATAAAATTTCCCTTTTTTAATTAATATTCCTTATTATAATAAGATAATCAACATATCCATTTACATTTTCAATTTTTTTTTTTTGAGGGCAGAGCCTTTAATTAAAGGCATAAAAACCCTCAAAAAATAAAAAATCATTCACCGGTTGGTTACCCTGGTGTATTGTGCACTGATGGCACGGCCTATCGCCGGTTTCGGGTTCTCTGACCCATTCCCGGTGCTTCTATTTGGGAGTGAGAGAT
>JAAAKE020130648.1:0-13488 GCA_010014785.2 Anisolabis maritima | reverse complement strand
ATACTTTGTTGTTTTTTGGCTGGCTTGTAGGCGTTGGGGGGGGGGGGTCTGAATATGCCAATAGACAGCAGTGAGGACTTTAGAGGAAAAGTTTGGAGTAACAAAAATGTTTTATCTTATAAACCAAATCAAATAAGCTTAGATGACTGGAGACATGACATGCCTGAGATGATAATTTGATAGAGTGCGCACCCGCAATGAGCTTTACTTTTTCTACTTCATTCATTTCACAGACCATCATGAGAGACATATAAAATATTTATGACTCAACTTTGTTACATTTTTTCCATGAATGTATATTATTGAATTTCTATAAAAAAAAATTTTATTTATATTGTTTGTATTTTTCAAAATATTAAAATTCAGGGTATTCAAATAGGCTCTTTAAAAAATTTTTCCATTGATAGGAAATTAGTCAATTACTTAAACTCTCGATGTCAATCGTTTTATTGCGAAAATATTTTTTGCAATATTCTTTGACGTATTTATTAGATTTCTAAAAAAGTGATTCGGTGCCAAAGACCTAAGATAACTGCATTTGACTGTTTTATCGGAGATAATCGTTTAAGTAGAGACGTAAAAATACAAAATAGAAGTTTGTAGTGATGAAATTTCATTCTTGAAGCATTCAAGTGAACTTATTTTTGGAATAAAATCCATATAGAACAATGAGGTCAAATATAGTGAGGAATTAACCAAAAAAAAAATACTTATCCTTTTGAAAAAGTAATTAAATGTGTTTCCAATGTCCAAATAAATATCTCTCTGTCTCTCTTGAAGAATCAATAAAATGAAATTTATTGTAGTGAATAAAAAGAAAATAATAAGCAATATTCTCCTGGAGTAATGGAAAAGTGGATTATAAAAATAAAATGTATTCTAATGAAATGGGTAAAATAAAGTGATGTGGCCAGTATATAGATATATAGTGTTAGGGATGTGATAGACAGTGAAGTGACGTAATAGAATAACTTAATAATGGGTCTATTATAACTCATTTTCTTGTTAAATATTACTTGTATATTTTTTTTATAATTTCCATTATTTATACTTCAACAATTATAAAAATGCAAAATATTTATAAAATGGAGTATTTTCTAGTTTTATATTTTTTATAAAAACTAATGATTAAAAAATTTATTTTTTTTTTACTTTTTTTCTCAATTAATATTCAAAAAAATATTCAAGAAAAATTGAAAAATGCCATTAATATAGTTCGGTTTGGTGACATACATTAAAAAATGAGGTAATTATCTAATTAAATAAAACATTATTATATACTATATTTACGGCCCTTTCAGACAAATCCACCACTCCTGACGCGTCAGAGGAAAAAGAGAATTTATTAAATTTTTTCACTCCGCATTTGCGAGCTTATTAAATTAATAATATATGGTAATTAAAATGGATGTAATATTACTAGTGGTATTAAGTACTTAAAGTACTTTTAGATTTGATGTATTGAAATTGGATTAGTTTTTTTAAGTAGTGGAACTGCAGTCAAATTGTGTTGTAAAGTTAGTACTTATCCATTCAAATCATAGAAATTTATATTTTTTATGATTACAATATTATTGTCGTTATTTATCGGACAATCGGTTCGAAAAAATTTTGGTTAAAGAGTCTTTTCGAAGTATAAAAACATAGTATACATACTCCTAGAAGTAAAAAGAGACAACAGGATTATTTTTATAATAAAAAATTCCATTATTACTTTTATAGTAAAAAATTCCAAGTTGGGTAGTATTTATGATGTTCAAGATACTCGTCCTTCAAGTTAGAATCAGGGCCGGATTAACCAATGGACAAATTAGTCTAGTGAACGGTATTCTTAAAGGTATTCTTGAATCCAATATGCAGAGCTAGGGCCTGTTTTTTGTGCGCCATTCCGGATAAGAGCCCCATTTTCACTTTTGTCTAAGAGCCGTACTGGGTAGAACTCTACTAAACAAAAAATATCAATTAAATAAAACTCGTATTCAAAATTAATTGTTTTTGAAATTAATTATGAATACGAGAAGCAGAGAGTAGTATCTGGGATGTTAAGAAAAAATATACGAAATAATATTTTTCAAAATAATAATTTACAAAAAATAGAGCAGCTTTGTAATTTCTTGAACACTTGATAAATGACAAAGGATGAACTTCATCTTCTTTTTTATTCTTAAAATCTTGAAGACTTCTTAGAAGAAAAAAAAGGTTGCGCTTCACGCTCAAACCTTTTTTGTTCCTCGCATTAGATGCATAAAATTTGATCAGATATTTAAAAAAAAAAACTCATAAGTTTGATCACTCTCCCATATTCAAATTGGTTAGATATATATGAGTGTAGCTAAGCTAAGGACCTATGCTAAGATTGGCCCTTTCTCCCCCTGGAGAGTGATCCCCAACCCTTTCCCTTCTAACATTCCCTAATCCAATAGCTAAGAATTTAATTTTGTTCCGAAATATTTATAGAAATTTTGTCCGAAACTTGAGGTATTTTCATAGGACTCTTCATCCAAACAGAAAAAAATCCGAACTGAACTGAGTACCATAAGATGAAAGCCCTACCTAAAACTAATAGTAATAATATCGAAATAATGCGCTATTACTCTCCACAAGGGAATTTTCTATTATCCCTTGCTGTTCGGAAATAAATCTGTTGAGAATCCAAAATCCAATGAAAACATGAAATGAGTTCCATCGGTGCAAAAACTCACTCGTGGCTCTTTTCTATAGACTACCTAAAGGGGCAATAGAGAGAGTTCTATCGAGAAGAGTTGCGAGAGAGTTCTTGTTTATCTGAAAAATTCATTTAAAAACAAATTACTTTAAAAAACACACTTGAAAAGCAAAATAAGAATATTTTAAAGCTTTAATTTAAAAATTTTGAAAAACTTGGCTAAGAATCCTAATAATATATAATAAAGAATTTTGTATTTAAACAAGAATAGATTTGAAAAACAATATTTTAATAAAAATCCGCTCTCATAACAATGGTGAAAGTCTTAAATTAAATAAAAACTGGAGGATCTTTTTCTTTTTGCCTCAAATCACCCTTCGGTCATAAAAATTAAAAAATAAATAAAATCAAAAATAAAAAAATATTTTTTTGAAGAAAAATAAATGAAATTGAAAGTATAATTATTCAAATAATTTTGTAAAAACTCTTCCAATAGATCGTCCAGTTTAAGGAGACTCAGAATTATAAATTCGCAATTATATAAACTGATCCTATTATTAAATTCATAATTTGTTTTCTGTTGGTGTTAATTTATTTGTATATAATATAAAGTATTGATCAGTTATTATTTATAAATTTATAAACTTATATCATGAGAAAAATTTTGTGAAAATTAAAAAAATATTTATATCTTAAACTTATTAATAAAATGAAAATGAAAAATAAATGCTAAAAACGTTATTTTTTATACCAATAAATTTACACATTTGATCCTATTATATGTTCTAATTTAAATCTTAAGTGTTAAGGAAAAATAGTTATATAAAATACGAATTATTAATTTTTTGTCTTTAATATACAAATTTAATTATTATAATTATCTTTTCTTTTTATTGATTGAAAGTATCAAAACAGTGATGTTATCGAGGAGGGGGGGACTAAAGAGCTGCCCACCACGCAAAACCAAAGAGAAATAAGAAAAATTAGAACAAATAAAATTTAGAACACAAAAATAGAATTAAAATTAATTTAGAATTGTGGAAAAATACAAAAAAGTTTTAAAAATTTTTTTTAGTATAATATTTTATAACTATTTTTACTCATTTTAATTTGAATTGAATTTTAAAATTTACAGATACCACAACATAAATTTCCCTCGTTGTCCATCGAATCGCTCGGAGGAGCCTTAAATAAATATGGTGTGCTTGTGTTCGAACACCCCATCCCAACCAACCCCTCCACCCTGGCGCAATCCTATCTATCAAATTTGTGTAATTTACTCATCATGACTTGAAGGACTCGCAGAAAGTCAGGCGTTGGTCGGGAGTGAAGAAAGTCGCCATTAAAAATGCTGTTATAAAGAAATGTTAGACATGGGTTATTTGCAAAACATTATTATTGCATATGTAATCTAAAAAATATCGCATATCCATATGTGAGTCATTGTTATACGTCCAAAAGTTAGTTTTTGTAAATAGGAAAGAGACTTCTTGAAAATTCGAGATTTCTAATAAAAATTAGTATGTAAAATCAATTTAAATATACTTCATTTCTGTCACTAGTAATTAAATCTTTTCAATAAGATTACTAAAGTATGGGGCAAATCTTTAGAAGCTTTAGCTACTTCTCTTTTTTTATCACTTTTTATTTGCCTTTTGAAAATCAATAAATTTTGATGAAATTTTAGATAAAATCGATATAAAAACCAAAAACCATTTTAAATAAAAAAATATCTATTTTCGCTACGTAAATTTACACAGTGATCTCTTATGAATAAATATTTATTATAGTTGAATTAAATGTAACAAACATCGGTATTAGCGTATTTTTGAATCAATGTAAAAAATAAATTATTATTAATTAAATATTTATGATAATTATTAATTAAATATTAAATTAAACAACTTAATATTATATTATTAATATTATACTGCCTATCAGTTTGAAGTACGATTTTTCATTAGAAATTTAGAATTTTCAAAAAATCTCTTTCCTGGTCGGAAAATCTAAAAGTTGTTACAATGTGAAATTTTGTTATATAGTTTAATGAATTTATTCTAAATTATAAAATCTTCTAATTTATATTAAAATTTTGACTAAAATATCATTTAACTAAAAATATAAAATAAATAATGAATTATTTATTATTTACCTGGAAATAATTCTATGATGTGAAATTAATTAAATCTGAGTCTCGTTTAAAAAAATAAACAAAATGGTGATTTACGAAATGATATTCCAAGGGTCTCGAACTTGTCGGCGAAGATAATCTCCCACGTTGCATTATCTCACATTAACACTTGAGTGAAATAAATATTAACACAAACCCTGCTAAATAATCACTGAAACAAATTCAAAATAAAAGATTAATTTACTGTTATCAGGAAAATATTTCTAAAAAAAAATTAATATTTTTTTACCTTAACACTTCACTGCACTGAACTGAACTGAAGGGCGGAAGAAATCTGAAATCAATTCAAAATAGGAAAAATTAATTTATTGTAATAAAAACCAATAATTTTATGTAAAATTTTACAATTTTTTTTTTACTTTGAAGTTCCACTGTAAGAAAGAGGATGAAGAATATTTGAAACTTGAAAATGAGATTATTTATATATTAACTCCTGGGCATAGTACAACTTTAAACTTTCAAAAGGTCACCCGGGTGAATTAGTATATAGATGTCATCGCCTTCTTCTATTGTCCCCGATTTTGTCTAATTATGGTTTCAGTTTGAATTTAAAATGAAGTACTACTTTCGCTTCATCGATTATTCTCATAAGTTGACGTGGATTTACTTCTTTTGTTATCCTTTCCCTTGGAGTTGTTTTGGGATCGGCATAACAAAATTATAGATGCCTCCGAGAGACGAAACAAGCCGGCTTGTCAAAGTATGATGCTTGGAGAGGGGAGGGGGAAGACTGGGATATAGGAAATGGAAGAAATGCCAGCCTTAGCTCGAGATCGTCATCCAGGTACTCACAAGAATTGAGCCCTGCATACAATTTATTAATATTTGATGTTGGCTTACTATTAAAATGAAATTCTTATATTTCTCAAGCCTTTCGTTTGTTAATAGTCTCTGAAAAGTTTATATAATTTATTTTTTATTTTATATTTATTTATTTAGTGGAGCCTGACATAGATGAGTGGACTATCCCTGAGAAATAAGCATCGAACAAGGGAAAAAAATCGACCAACGAACTGTATTGTAATCGAACATTCAGTTAAAATTAAGGCAAAAGCTAAATTAAAGAGAGAAAATGCGCTGAATACGAATATATTTTTATAATTAATATAAAATAAATACATTTTTTTTTTATATTGTTTTAAATCTATTTTTTTTTTAATTTTGGGAAATAGGCAGGTGAATTTAAAGGAAGGTCAAATTATATATTCTCCTATATAAGCAGAGATATAAATACATAGTGGCGAGGTAATTAAAAAACCAAGACTTAATCGAGTGCCTATCTTATCAGGAATAAAATACCATAAAATTTATTTAAATGAATTGAAATAGAAAATGAATTAAGAATAAAGGACAAAGGGCTGTTTTAAGTAAAGAGGGCAGTAAAATAAAGCATTTCGATAGCGGTTATCTAATTTCATCTAAAAGGGGCAATTAAGATGGTTTATTTAACAGTGTCAAAAGTCGTTATATTTAGGCGACCTGGCTCTTGTTTATCTTTGCGTTTTCGCACCGGCTTATTTGTTTTTTCACTTAGAGTAAACTTCGATCTTATACTAAACGCAAATTGCTCAATATAAACACTAGGAAAAAAAAAAAAAGAAATATAAAATTTTAGATTAAAAAAATTAATAAAACTAAGATAAGATTAAAAATGAAAAAAAATATATATATCATAAAAATATAATCTGGATTTCAATTTCTCTCTACAGTGTGCGTCCTCTTTTTTTTATGTCAGGGCGCTAATCAACCCCAAGTTGAACTTTCAGGCCATTACGAGTTTACACAAAGATGCATGACAGTCTGATTTAAAAAATATAAAGTTAAAATATATACAATCCCAGTGTTGTAAGTGGTCAGGGGGCGGCAACGAGGGGTGCAGGGTCTCAATATTTAAGATAATATCAGACGTCTCAAATAATTATTTATAAGCTTGTCAATTGGACGTTTTTTAGGGAGAGGGGGTAAACTATATTCAATTTATGAATGCCATTTGGAAAGGAGGTAATTGTTCAACTACTCTCTGATTTCATTTTTTATACCCCCTAAAAATGTCCACTGAAAGTGATGTATAGTTTGACTATTTAAAAATAACACTCGTTGCGCAGGTGCGAAAGAATTCGTCCCCCCCTTCATCCCACTTTTTACTTCTTAAACAGTTTAATTTAATAGCGTATACAAAATAATCATATTTAATAAAAAATTGAATATAAAGCCTATGAAATATTAATAACATAATTGCATTTTTTTAAAATTATATATAGGTTAGGTTTGTAGTGAAAGTGGGGGAAATGTCTCTCTCCTATTATGCCTCAAAGCCGCCCAAAATGTTCTTTTTTAACTTGTCGAATTATAGTTGTATCAGTCTTTTTGAGGTAGAGGTCAAATGCCATAGATACTTATTAAAAAAAGTTAAATTTTGAAAAAAAAAAAAAAAAAGGGGAGAAAAGGTTTTTAATATAATCAAGAGAGGTATATGTCAAAGACAACAAACCATATTTCGAAATTTTGGAAAATATTTTAGGTTTTGATCTTTACTATTTTTGTTGTTTAATTGAAACCAGTTTGTTTTTTTTTAGAAATATTTTTATTTTTTACTTGCAATCCCAAACTCTCTCTCCCTTTGATCCACCTCTGTATTTTATTTTTATTGCTGTCAATATATAAATATTAAGCTATATAATATTTTTTACAAAGACGGGAGCGGAGGGCTTTAAACAAATTGTTTATATTTATAATAGAGTATTTATTTATTGACAGCAATTCACAACATAAATAGATTTAACAGCTCCTATTCTCATGGGGCTTTCCGTCGTCCCATGCATTAAAGGGACCCTGTTTATCAGGCATTGTCAGTTTAAAGGCACAATTTTAAAAATTAAAAACAGGACATATTCCCTAAAAAACTTTATTCCAGCTTACATTTTACGTTTTTTTTTTTGTTGAAGACGTTGCCATCATAGGTTGCGAACAGAGTTTGACATTTCTAAAAGTGAGTTTAGGTAAACCAATAAAAAAGGCAAAATATATCGGGGATATACTGGTTGAATTATAATTTGAATAAATCAATAAATTTAAAAACGGGAACATTTTAGCATCCTTGGGCCATTTGGACAAAATTTGAGAAGAGATTGATGGAATTCCTAGTTTAAGGTATAAGTGCTTTTATGATGACATGAAAAATATATGTAATCATATCATGACATACAGATAAATAATATGTGAAAAAATTCTAAGGATTTGAAGAGAATGTAAAAATTTTAATTTGTACCAGTATATACACCCATACCTCTCTACAGCCTAGATACGTTCCGGAAAAGTTGGCCGTAAAGCGAAAAGCCGTATAAAGAATCAATTATTTTGATACAAACCCATACAAATTCAATTGGATCTCTTCCAATTTTTTATAAAATAATCCTTAAAAAAGGGGCGTTTATATTTAAAAGAATTGATGAATTAATTAAATATGTAACAAAAATACAGTCTTTCTAATACATACGTAACAAATATGTTTACAATTCCCCAATTAATACAAACAGAAACAAAACCCAACCAGAAAACAAACAAGAATAAACACGTCTAACTACACTAAAACGACAATGCAGTAAAATGATAACAATGTTGTGCCAAAAGTTCCTCATATTTTCGTTAGGCAAAATGTAGCAGTGCCGCCTAAAGAGAGAAGCTGGAACTAAACAGAAGGTCACTAACACTACAGGCCGTATAACGAAACATTGTGGGGCGTAAATCGAAAAAGTGCCATAATTAAAAAAGGGCGTTTATAGCGAAATGCCGTATAAAGAGCGGCCGTATAACGAGCTATAGGTGTATTCTAATAAAAAATTTAAGCCGTTTATAGGTGTATTCTAATAAAAAATCAAAAGATGGATTATTCAGGTATGAACTCGTTCGAAATAGGACTAAGTAAAAAATTCTTAAAGGGATCAAAAAACTGTTCTACAAATAAAAATCAATGTAGCCAGATTTTTAATCTTAAAATCGTTTATTGAGAGTATTTTCATATAAACAGATAATGAAATTTTTTTATAAATTTGTTTACTTCATTTGACCTTAATTTCGTTTGGGAGAAAAACCAGACATTTGGCAACACAGTTTGGAAAAATTCAAATAGGCCACCTCTCTTCCACTTAGTCTTCTTGCGCATGCACATTATGGTTTTCATTTTCTAATTTGGTTTATTTAAATTAGTGTAAAAAAAATTAAGTCCTCTCTAAATTAACAATATTTGCTACATCTAGACACCATGACTAAACAAAACAAAACATTTGACCTTGAAAATAAGGGGGACAAATCGGAGCTTCGGTACTGCTAAGGTTTAGTGTGCCCCATCGTTGTCAGTTATATTTGCCAGTATGTGAAAGATTTCTTTTTAAAGCAGCTTTTTAATTACTCTTCTTGTAGAAATGAATTATTATAAAACCGATTAGTCGAAAGAAATAAAACATTTGTCTAATATTGCGTTCAAGGCCAATAAAGTTAACATCAACGCTTCAAATCAGAAACATCATGCAAGTAAAAAATTTCTGCGACGGACATATGAATGAAGAAAATGGGGTATAAGGTATTTTAATTTTCTTTTTTTTTTAGTATTTTTAGGAACTGAGCCTATAATGGCTTTTAAACCAACTCGTGCAGGTTAAAATAAATGAATTTATCAGTTTGGCTTTGATCAAATGTGCTCAGGACAGACAGTTTTGTCGGCCAAATTACTGGATTTTTTATTAATTTAATTATATTTTTTATATTAATACATTTGTTTATTAAATATGAGATAACAAAAAATTTATGGAAAAAATATATTTTTAAATTTTTTTTCATTTAAAAATTATTTCTACAATAAAAGCCGATGACGTCATTGGGAGAATTTATATATAAGAATTGATACTTAGTGACTATAAATTCTTATTTTATTATTTATTAAATAATATATTTTTTATTTGGGTCACCTAATTCGCTACCAAGACCCCTATATTATGATAGTCCTATACTATATATATATATAATTTTTTTTTTTTCAATTTTTAAATTTTAAAAATCACCAATGTTTTAAAATTTTTTGGCCAAATTCTAAACCAATAAACGAATCATGTGCATTTGATACTTAAAATTCTGAATCGTTTAAGTCTAAATATATTATCGATAGGTCTATATAATCAGGGTTATTTCAGCTTTAGTAAAAGCTTAAAGCCAGAATGATTTTAAATATATAGAATAATGAAAAACTGACCTTTCTTGAAGCTGCCATATTTACATATATCCAAACGGTATGAGGAAATGAATATTAACATCACTTTTACAAACTTTGTTAATAATTATTTATTAATTTAACCCAGTAATTATTTATAAAATATTTATAACGTCAGTTTATAAATATAACTATACCCGAATACACGAAAAAATAATAATTAGAAAAATCCAGATGGGAAAAATATATAGCGAGAGATAAGAAAGATGACTCAACTGTTTGGCTTGGCTGTGGCCAGCCAATCAAATGAGGGCTTATATAACGGGTTTGGAAGAGCCAATCTGAGCGCCAAAGTAAAAATCATCAGCGAATCAGAGGCCGCGAAACAAAAAAAAAGCATGAGTGTGAAGTGAAGATAGACTCGTTTCTTTTGTTTCATACTCCTTCATTTCAATTTTTTAGAAAACGTAAGAAATTAATTTTCTATTTTTCTAAAAAACTGCATTAAAAAGTAAGAAATAAGAAAAAATAAATAGAATTAATTTTAAGATTGAATTAAATTAACTGTACATACCAATGCTCTTGAGCTCGTGTAATCATGTCTTATTAACAAAGAAAATTCAAAAAATGTCACGTTGCTCCTATGATATTGGGCCGGGGAGTGGGTCTGGTATGAGTTATTGCTTGTTCCCCCCTTCCCTAACGGTCACTTACACTCAAAACTACTTGAGACTTTCACACATACATATACACCGATTCCAAGAAAATATGTTTTTATAAAATTCAACAAAGAGCTGAAAATAAAAAAAAGAAATGGGCAATTATTGAGGAACTTTTTATTCTATTTTTATTAAAATAATTAATACATGAGGAATAAAAAAATTATTAAAAAATTAATAAAATGAAGAGAAAATAAAATAAAAAAGAATTAATAAAGATATATTTATATAAAAATAAAAAATTTCTCCGAGTTCCAGTGATGTTCAGGGCTAACCAAATAGAAAACTATGATTAAGTATTTCATACAAAATCACGATAACTTTAAAGCAATCGATTTAAGTGATGAATCTGATAGCTTATTATACATTTAAGTAAGAGTATATAGAGCTTTTATACTTGATTCAGGGTTGGCAAATAGACATACACCTGTATTTTTAAGCACTAATATTAAAATCTTGCGAATCAAAAGGCTTATAAATTTTAATGATAATGTGTTTGATTGCTCATAATCTATACAAATGAATGATGGGTATGAACCTCTTTATTAATTCAGGGTTAGCCAAATAACTTATGAATTTAGAAAGTCGGGAAACTAGAGAATTTAGAAACTTCTAACTATGCTGAGAGATAGATTATTATTATAAAGTCAGTCGAGGAAATTGTTTGTAAATTTATTTATTTATTTAATTTATATCAGAGACGACACATTGAGGGCCGCTCTTTCACCCTTCTATTTAAAATGTAATAAGGCATAAACATGTTGAAATTTGGTGAATATGTATTGATTGTAAATATTAATCGAATGAGACTATTCAAAAACCTTCGTTTTATTTTGTACGAGGTATCACAAATAATAAAAATAATTAAGGGGAAGACCTATATAAGATACACCTGCAAATGAAGTTATCGAAACCAACAGTTGACCATTTATAAATATTTCAATAGTCAGCTTTTGCAATTTTGAATAAGGTCCAATAAAAAATAAGAAAAAATAAACGAGATATAAATTTACAACATTGCGTTAGGCAGTGGAGCACTAGAGCTGGTATACAAAACAGCCCATGGACCTCGCCCGATTGCCACTTTGATATTTAAAAAAATTGAGCCAGGACTAATATTTTGTAAATTAAGGAAGATTAAACCGATTCTAGGTGATAAGTCATTTGGTGCAAAACTCAGGAAATATTAATGTTGAAATTAGATTTTAGCCATATGTATAATACATTTGTTATGCCGTTTGACGTATGGCCACCAAGTTTTATATAAATAAAGAGTACATGAAACTATTTCTAATTGATTTGTTTTAGGTCATTTAGGCAATAGAGTCAAGACATATTAAGGCCGAAATTAGTTTTAACAAATTTTACATCTAATAAATACGGCCCGTTTGACTTAGAGCAGCTTGGCTTTATGCAAATCAAGATCACATTAAACTCATTTAGATGAAAAGTTTCAAGACATTTGGTCCATGAGATCAGGAGATAGTCTAGTGCCTTTGTAGCTAAATGGACTATAAATAATAAATAGATGGGTAATAAAAAATATTGATTTAATTTATAATTAAGAAATAAATTAACCCATCCCTCTTTAAAATTATATATCAAAAAAAAAAAAAATACTTTTGTTTTTATAGATAATTTAAAAAAAAAAGTTCTGGTGATTTAAAAATAGAGAGAAATGGAAGAACGTAAGAATAGAGTATATATCATTTTAATGCAAAATTTCACGTAAAATTTCGATATCTCGAAATTATCTATTGATAAAAAACATAAAAATATCAGATTAAACAACTTAGTAGATATTTTATATATGTATTCGATGCAGAATTTTATAGGGATTACAAAGTATAATCTACATTTTTTTTATCTTAATTATTTTTTGACTAATTAAATAAAAATCATAAAGAAATATAAAAGCTGAGTTATCATTAATCAAAAAACTTATAAATCATCTGATACATCTATTCGACGTAGAATTTTATCCTGATTAAGAAATACTATTCACTATTTTTATATCTTAATTATTTTTTGAGTAATTAAATAAAAATCATATAAATAATTTGAGAGCCTAATTATCAATAACCAACAAATTTAAATGATATGATACATCTATTCGACGCAGAATTTTATGCTAATTAAGAAGCACTATTCTTTATTTATATATCTTTCATAGTTTTTTAATAATTTGATGAAGTCCAAAATGAATAAATTCACCTGTCAAAAAAACGTAATAAAATTGATTTTTCTTTAATTCTCTACATTTTATGACCAAATCAGGAATGTTTTAATTAGATTATTTAATTTCCCATTAAATTCAATCAATATGATTTACTAAATATGTTTATTTAATAAAAAAAACAACGAATAACGAAGAAAAAATTATTAAAAAATGAGAGCGCAAAATTCAAAATTTGAAATTATAAATGTCACTAATAAATTTGCCCTTAAAATGGATGAATTTTAACCAAAAATTTTTTATTCATTTATAATTCAATGAAAGTGAGTTTTCTGTTTTTTTACAAAAATTCGTCCACAAATAAGTGAGATATACTCAAAACAATTTCAAGATTTCAATTGAGAGATGCAAGGCCAGACGATCTATACATCCGTACCTCGCCTCAGTCTCCGGGTGCCAATCGCTTTTCGAAAAAAAAATTTGCAATTCTCTATGAATTATTTAATTTGTAATTTTTCATATAATTTTCCTTAT
>JAAAKE020130637.1:0-14403 GCA_010014785.2 Anisolabis maritima | reverse complement strand
AAAGGGTTAAGCTCGTGTCGAGTCCATTTTCGAATTGCCCCCCTGTGGGGCGTGGGCCCCACGTTGGGAAACACCGGTCTAGAGCATATAGGGCTTTTGATGCCGAAATACAAAAAAATGAGAATAGACAAAATACATTTTTATATAGTACTATTTAAACTTTCGAATTTTTTCCTGAGATTTTGAGAGGATTTAAAAAAAAATTTTAATTTTAATTTTTAAGTTTTTTTTAATTTAATAATGATGTTGCAATTTTCTTGGCAGGAAGACATGAAAAAATCCGATAAGCAAGAAATAAGAGTTATTTTTTCTATCCATTAAGACACGAGCAATGAATAAGCATTTATTATTCTCTATATATTTTTATATGACCTTCGATTTTCTTCTTCCAAAAATCCATTATAACCATTACAATACAAATACAAAATATAATACAAATACAAAAATATAATATAAGAATACCCCTCCCCCGTGGCCAAGAGATTAAAGATATTGACATTGTCATTATTAATAACCTTAAAAGCCAAGAGGTGGGTTGGATCTCAGGCAGTATGATGAAAATTTATTTAAATCAATTGGATTCCAATTGCTGAAAAAAGGTGACTTCAATAGAATATTATGTATATGTAAATACATATGGATTTATTTTAAAAAAATGTGCCGGGAATACTCATCTGGTTGAGCTTTAGAACGATCATTCTTGCTCTTTGAAGCAAAGTAAGAAACTTGTTTCATGAATCAAAGGCCAGTGGCTCCAGGTCCTAAAATAATGGCGAGCCAATTAATTTAAATAAATATATACCGAAGGCTATCATCACATAATTAAATGTTAATGTCTATAAGGCCTTCCGTGCTTAAAGACAAAACACGGTCATATACAGTAACCCATAAGAAGTAAAAAAAAAACTTTTTCAATATGGTGGCGAATAAAATGGATCTAAATTTAAGATCAAAAACCAAAAGGAGATATTTGAAACTTAACTTCAATTTTATTGACAGGGACACAGGAATATAATTTAATAAATGGAATAATCGTGAGCGATGCACATTGGCGGCATACAAAAGACTTTGATTAGCCCCTTTCCTCTACACTACCAAAGGTTTTCTTCGTTGTGCTTATCACAAGAGCGAGAGAAAGGACCTTATCTTTCACTCCCCTGAGGTTGTCGTGCGGAATATCATTAAAATGTCAAACTGCTCTAACGATGGGGACAAATTAAATCAAACGCACCACTCGGCGCTCAAAAGCGAGGGCTTCTTTCCTCCATTTCACCCTCAGTCAAGCTTGAGAAAAAAGCAATAACCAATAATAATACAGATTCTTTAGACGTATATTTGATTTTTTTTTTTTTTTTTTTTTTTTGTAACTTTAATTTCTTTCTGGAGAGGGATTGGGTTTTATTATTTGTTTACATAAGCTGGATTTATTGTATAAAGTAGAAAATTATACTATTTATTCTTTTTGAACAGAGTAAAATTACATTTTTTTCTGATATTAGTGAACGTTTATCAACGAATTTGAGATTAAGAGAGGCTTTCAAATAGTTATAGAAAAATATATATCTTTTAAATAAATCAGAGATGTTTTGTGTAAAAATTTGGTTCTAGAAATTTTTAGGATTTTCAGTTTTTGTTTTTTGACATTCAAAGTCATTTAGATATTACAATAAATTATAGTATAAAAATTTTGGACGACAATGTATGAAAAACAATTCAAATTGAAATTTATTTTATTTTATTGAGCAGATTTATTAGATTCGTCAGCAACAGCGTCTTTTCATTTATCCTCCTTTCAATTTTTTTTTTGTCCTGGTCCTCTAATTACTTTGAAATCTTTGGTCCTAAAAGGTATCAAATATTCATTTTAAATTGTCCACTAAATGGTTTCGCGGATCCTCTGGGAGGAGATGGCGGATCCCAGGGGGGTTTAAGAAGCTGGTCTACAAAAATTGAGTTGGTAAATCAAATTAAAATATAATTTTCTGCTCAATTATATGGCTATTTACTAGGAATATTTTTTAGCTTGCAAAAATTTTATAAAAATCAAAAATACATATTGGGTAGAAACGCAGAGTAAATTAAATTCAAATATAATTGCATTCGAATTTATTTTTATTTACATGGACTTTTCTGTTGACCTGAAAAAATTTAATTTAAAAGTTTTTATTTATCAATAAATTGATTATTCCATTAATTGTTTTGTTATACATTATTTATTCTAGAGATCTATATCTCATTTTAACATAATCCCTCCCTCCAGCCGAGATTTTAAAGTTACTGACATTGCCAGTATTGATAACCTTAAAAGTCAAGGGGCATGGGTTCGGATCCCAGGCAGTCCAATAAAAATTTATTTAAATCAATTGGATACCAAATAATGTAAATAAATATGCTTGGTTAATTCATATATTAAATAAATGAAATGACCTCAGGTGGCGAAAGAACTATTAAAAAAAAAAAAACAATTCCATATTATTTCTTTAGAGCAGTCATATTCAACCGCGGAATGCATACTGCCAATAGAGCCTTTATACTGTACACTGATATCCGACGGTGTGTAAATTTTAGCTATTGATAAACATTTATTTAAAATAAATTAATTGGTAGTATTTTAAATAAATTTTACTAGAAGAAGCGAACCAGAGATACTTGAATTATGAAGCAAGAGGAAGGGACTTAAGAAAGTTGCCTCATAAGCATTAAATATATATACGAGTATATATCTGAAAATCGAAGTCAAAATTAATAATAAATTTAAGAGATTTTTTTAAGCCCTTTTCGACATTTGTGGCCATTTAGACTCCGTCCTTATTTATTTATACCAATTGGTAACCAATATAATATAAATAAATTTTTGTCGCTCAGGACGGGAAGTGAACCTTTGGTACGTAAGACAAGAGTTTTACCTCTACACCAAAGCGCTAAGAGATATTTTTAAATTATAAGTTTGCAAAAACTTATTCAGTTTTTAACAAATCTTGGAGATTTCCTCAATAAGTCTAAACGATCTAGCTACTTTCAAAAAAAAAAAAAAAAGAACAAAACTAGCAATTATTATTTTTGTTTTTTATCTTGATAGACTGTGGATGAAAAAAGTGTTAATAGTTATATAAATATTAAGTTGATACGGAAAATTTTATTTTATTAACTGGTTTTTCTAATCATTAGTGATGAGTTTTACTTAATATACAATTACGCTTTATATGTAGTCGCAGTGATTGGGTATTTATGCCGAATTAATTGTAATAAATTTTTTTACCATGAATAGAAACTTAAGATGTAATTTTTAACTTGTTTTATATTCAGTGTCAGTGGAATAACGAGAGGAGGTTCAATTCGACCCCTGGAAGGAAGCCTGACAAAATGACTTAGCTACCCGGCAAATCGAATAATTAATTCTTAGTGATGTTTTAATTCCCCATAGCCATCAATGTATTCATCCACTTTTTCATGCCTTTTTTAGATGACTCAGAACACGTGTTGTTTGTTATTTTTCCGGAAAATACAGTGAAGAGACTAAAGTGGGAAAATAAATATAAAAATAGGAAAGAGTATTGATTATTTTCGGGAGAAAATTATATCTTTTTTCTTTGACTTTAATCCCTTATTTTGAAGTTGACATTTCAAAGAAGAAGTAAGCCGGCACGTCTCACAACCAGATGCTTGATGGCATAAAATAGGCAGAAGAAATCCTAGCCTTAGCTTGTGTAACTCGAGGTCGTCATCCACGTACTTACAAGAGTGATTAGAAAATTACTTTGATAAGATTATCTTTAATTATTTCATAAGTTAATTGAACACGTCTAGAAAAAAATAAACAGTGTCCTTATAATCGAGATATATCGGTTATTTTCTACTCTACCTTGAATGTATCACCGAAAATTTTGGGAGAAATTTTTTTGAAAATTAATTTCATTAATAACCCAAGTTATTAGATTAGATGTGAAGTTATGGCGAGAAATTTATTCCTCTTTCTATTACATGTCACAACATAACTTAAGAAGTAACTAAGAAAAAGTACGGCCCGACGACTGCCTGGCTTTTAATTATAGAGACAAGAAAGTCACATAAAAGAGAAAATGATTTTCCATAGTTGCCATTCATCCCAACCACTATTCACATGCTAAAATTATTTTTACTTTCTTTTATATACATGTAATAGGAAGAGGATTGCATGCGCCTCGAAGGTTTTCAATAAAACTAAACTAAAATAAAACTTTATGAATGATAGGTTGAACCAAATTTTCGGTTAATTTATAAACCTAGTCATCTAATACGTTTCTTAGAGTAAAAAGTTTTACCCAATTTAATTTAAATAAATATTGATATTAGTTAAGCTTTATCTTAGTGATAGGACGGCCCAAGGACACATCAGTAGTAGAGTATGGGGTTCGAACCCCTTTCGAAAAATTTTTCTCGGTAATGATGTATGATGGTAATTATAATATTATATATTAAAAAAATAAAATTTCTAACCCATAATTTTTGACAAAAAATATTTTTTAGATTATCTTAATCCTCTAAATATTCTCAAGAGGTGAGAGAAAATAAAACAAAATTTTTAAATAATTATCTATAAAAAGTGTTTTTGTAGCTTTACTTGTTATTATAGTGTATGATATTTAACCTATAATTTCCACAATCAATAACTTTACCCCTCTGCCTAACACCCCAGGTAGTTTTGGTTTGCTCCACTCTAAATCCACAGGGGTGATTTTTATGACTATGCTTTTGCAATTTTGCAGGCGATTTTGATTGATGAGCATGTTAGAACATATTTTGTCTATATTCACGAAGGCCTTAAAAATTATTTGAGGACTATTTATAATATTTGTTTTATTTTCCGGCACCCCGGAGAGTGATTTAAAATTAAATTATATTAAGGCATTAAAAAAAAAATTGCAACAGAAATGGTTTTCTTATTTTATTTTATTGTTATTAATATGGTGAATTAACTTCTTATGACCGAGAATTTTTAAAAAATCATTAAATTTCAAATTAATTCAACGAAAAAAATTCTCTCGTGACAGTCGTACACATATTTATAGCGATCTCGAATTTTGAATTTTTCATCTTTAATAGTAATTGTGAAACGTCAATTTCAAAATTTCTCATTATTTTTCATTTTTCCTTCTTTAGACCTTTTATAAAAAGAGATATTGATATCTCCATTGATACCTAACTTAATGAGGGGGGAGGTTAAGTCCCTTAATCTTTTTTTCAGATTTTAAAAATCGAGTTTGTTTTTTGGATCTTTAATATATATGAGGAACAAATAAAATTTCTTGGAGTATATTAAAAATGTTTCATTTATTTGTATCTTGTATTACAATTTTTTTTTTTTGTTGATTTAATTTCGTAATTAAAAAAAAATTGTGTGCTTTGGTAGGCGTTAAATCCCAGTTGAATAGTAATGTTTTTCATTAATCTCTTCTCGACTAATAATTGGTTAATTGAATAAGAATTTCCGAGGGACGAAGGACGACTTTCGCTGGGGAGTATTGTTGTGGCTGCATCGGGTCTCGCAGTGCCAAGTGGGCCTATGCAGCTACTCAAGCCGACCGAGTGCAGCGCGCAAGGCGCCTTGGGGATCGATGGCCCCGCGCGCTTGCCACGCCCCCCGGGGGCCATATCTAGGGGCGGGGCTTGCGCTTATTGGTTGGGCTTTGGAACGTCGCGCGGCCGCCCCGCGTCACATGTCAATGCCGCTTGGGCTGTGGCGAAGCAGACTTTCCCATTTCCATCTGTTGTCTGTTGTCTTCACCATTGCACTCTTCTCGCCGTCGTCCTCGACGTCCTCGTCGTCGGCGTCGTCATCCTCAGCCCTGTGGCTTTCTCAGGCGATGCTCAACAACCTCTCCGTCAACCTTTCGGCAGGTGAGTGTTGGTGCCCCTGTCAGTGCATTTCCCCCCACCACCGCGAGAATACCCCCACCCAGGTGCTGAACCGCCGCCGCCGCCACCGCCGGCAACAGCAGCCGTTTTGCAAATTGCCACTAATTGTTTAGTCGAGACAACGACGGCGACGACGTTTCGACTCTCTCCCTCTCTCGCTCTCTTTTACTATATACACATCTCTTTTTCGGGTATTAAATTTGTAAATTGAGTTAGCGACGCCGCGCCCTAAAATTAAACCCCAATTGCTGCGGTTGGTGGTGGGAAGTGGTGTGCTGATGTGTGGGTAAAAACGTGAGATTACAACGTTAAGGCGCCGCAGCCAGGGGATGCAATCCATTTGCGCAGCCTGGGAGTCGGCGGCCGGCCGAGTATTCGCCGCATCGGGACTCGACGTGCAGCCTCAAGCGCAGCCGACGGCCGCCAACGCGCACAGTCCACTCAGCAGGCACAGTGAGTCTAATCAGCCACAAGTGGCATTCACATGCCCGTCGCATCCACAAAAACAATCCTCATCGATCCATCTTATTTCCTTTTTAATAAACATCTATCACTGTTAGGAGAGTAGAACATTTTTCAGTACAAATGTCACTCTTAAATAAAAATTGATGATTGGAGATTATTTTGCAGGTATTAATAGTTGGTGAGGATCTTTTTTTGATTTCCTTCAACTAATAAGTTGATCTTATAAATTATGTTTTATAATTATAATCATATTGAAAGCAGAAATTTATTTCACATAAAAAGTTAAAAAAAAAATATTTTTTTAGTATTCTCTGCATTATTGTTGAAATTATTTATTTTTACTTTTTCACTTATTTAAATTTTACATGATTTTTATATAATTATGTGATTTAAAACAATTATGTTCATTTCTCCAAAATTGTATTTAATTTTTTTTTTTTTTTGCTTTGCTCGAGATTGTTTGTTAAGTTATTTTAGAATTTATTTTTAAATTTTTAAATTATTTATTGGTTAATGAATTAGCACACTTTTTGAGAGTAAAGTTCGTAATTTAAAAAAAATAGCTTAATAAGTTTTAAAATTTTGGATGGTCAAGCAAAAAATTTATTCTTTCTTGCGGTTTTTCAATACAAAATAGTCGGTATTTTTTTCGAAATTATAAATTATAAAAATTGTTTTTCTAATTCTTTAAATTTATTTCCCTTTGATTTAATTAAAATGGATGGAAGTAGAAAATTGCGTTTCTATTAAATGTTTAATATGTTCGGGTCTCTTCAGAGTTCTTATATATTTCAAAAAAAAATTCATATTGCTCAATAGCTAACTAAGGGTCTTTGAGAAAGAGATAAAATTTTTTCCTTTTTAGATATTTATAGTTCTTTTTTTTTTTGCAATTTCTTGATTGTTTCAATATTCTTTTGTTTTTCTTTCTGAAATTTTTATCTTGAAATGTAAGAAAATAATCTTGAAAATAATAGTGATTCTATTAAAGACAAAAAAAAAAAATTGAGTGAGTGATAGGCGAATCACTTAAAGCTCAGAGGCGAATTTAACGGATGACGGACCTGGCGGCCTCTAGGGGCCTTTCGTCCCGAAACATCACTAAAAAGAACTAACAGAGGATTTCCCGAGGCATCATATCTGAATTTTATTAAATTCTTTTTTGCACTTTCGTATTTCTAAAATTTTTTAAGGCACCTAAAAATCCGTCTCTGTTCAGACTAAAAAAACTTTAAAATGAGATTAGAAATGGAAACTGGGTCCTATACAAATAGATTTTTCAAAACTTTCAGAATCATTCTTTAGGCTAATTTTATTTCACTTAATTTGAATCTTGTTAAAAATGTAACAATTTAAATAATATAAGATTACAATTAAAATAGTGAGTGACCTATTCCATAATAATACAACCGAATGAAAAGAGAGTTTAATAAATTATTTTACAAAATATTTTATTTAAAGTACTGATTTTACATCCAAGTGTTTTATATTAATAGTTTGTTAATTTATTCCCAAAACATGTCTCAGAGCTAATGAAATGCAAAGTTTTGTGACGTTTCTAAAAACCAAAAATAATTGAAAAAAAAAAAAATTATTTTAATGACCAAAATTTTGTAGAAATTGCACCAATTTCATAAGATTCTTGTATAAAAGAGTGAAATTATACCTTTAGTATTTTTTTTTAATTAAAGGATATGAAATTACGAGTGTAACAACAATAGCATGTAAAAGTTAATAAAACCACAGTGCTTTAATTAATATTTTTCCACCATCAGCTCTTATTTGAAAAGATGTTTTATAATTAAATGTTTTTAAGATAAAATTTTAAGACTAATTCAGTAAATTAATTTTACACTACTAATGAGCAAATTAAAATAACCTGAGTGATTTTAAAATTAATCTTTAATATGATATGAAACCGCAAAATGAAATAAAATAATTTTTTATTTTCATTGCTATAATGTTTTTCTTCCCAAAATTTATTTAAATAGTTGTCTATATATTAGATTAATATATTAGACTACCAATTAATTTAAATAAATAAGGTCGGAGTCTAAATGGCCTCAGAGGTCAAAAAATACAAAAAAAAAAATTGCTAAAATGGAGATTTACTATATAAATAAATACCTAGTAGTTGACGCCTTTGATTATGGCGTTTTTTACGTATTTTGTTTTCAATTCAAATCAAAATTGTTCATAAATAGGATAGATATTTGCAAAATCTAGATAAAATTTCATAATAAATAGTCGTGTTGGCACCTATGGCAATGGCATACCATGTTTTAATTGCAGGAACGACAAACCTTTTTTGTTCGGAAACCCTCTCATCATTGAACTTTTTATTTTCAAATTATTCCATTTTACATTTAAAAAAATGTATTTTTAAAAGTGTGGTGGGCCACTTCATTTCACTCCATAATTATAACATTTTATTCAATTTGTTTCATTTCGTTTAAAATTGTGAAATTATTTCTAATCACTAAAATTTAATAAAAATAAAATATTGAAATTTTAAATAATATACAAATTTTATGTCGGTGAGTCAGAACAGAGCTAAAGATTTTGATGATTGAGGTTTACTGGTTCCCTTCCGATTCTGAGCAATAAAATGTATTTAAATTATATTGGTTATCACTTAAATTAAAGAAATTTAGATGAAATTTAAATGGATTCAGGTCCAAAAAAGAATTTTTTAAAATGTCACTATCATACTATCATTCAATCTTAAATGAAAAAATCTGGTATGACTAAATGCACATCACACAACTTTCTCTTATCTAAGGTAAGGAAAGCTGAGTGATGTGCTGTCACACTAGATATTTTGCGGCCGTCCCTCTAGGTAGACGTTTAATGCCAATTTAATCGATTTCGTTAGAGTAGTTTAAGAAATAGTACGATTACTTCCCCTTTTTAACCTAACAAGGGCAAAAAACATCAGTAAAGTGGGCCCCAAACAATTTTTGGGGAGATAAGAGTTAATATATTTCAAAAAGCATCTAATAAATAATTCATATATGAATTTTAATCAAAATTGAATTTGGGTGGAGGTGGGGGGGGATAAAGTTGAATACATTTAAAAGATCAAAAAGTACAACAGTAAAGTACTAATACTCTTTGGCTGGTTTTATTGTGAAAAACTTCGAGACGCATTCAACGTGGGTATCTAGCTTATACACAAAGAGCCTGGATTTATTTTTTTTAATTCAAAACGTGTATTTCGGTTGAAATCTAAAAATTTTTGCAATCGCATTACTTTCTCAATATATATTTTATATAAGTCGAAGTATATTCACACCGAAATTCATTACTTCTAAAGAATAACTGTTTAATTTTTTTATATATCCGTCACACCTACTATTCACAAACAGAGTTAATTATTATTTATTTTAACTTTTTTAGTAAAATATACTCAACTATTAAAAAAAATAAAAATTTAATTTTTAATTAAAAATGTATTTTTATTTTTACCTATATATGTAATATATTGTGAGAAAGTATTGCTATCACAAAAAAATCGATGTCGAGATTTCAACAGAAATACACGTTTTGAGGTCTCCTGAGTCTCAAAATGGTCTGTATGTGTGTAAATAAGATTTCTCAAAAAGGAAAAAACATTCGAGGCGGAAATTTAAATTTAAGCTAGGCACTCTCGTCGCCTTCACGTCTAAGCATTCGAATAAAATCAGCCAAAGAATATTAGTGCTTTAGTGATGTACTTTTTTACGATCAACTCAAAATTAGGTTTAACGATTTTTGTTAAAATTCACAAAACAATTATTTATTAGATGAATTTTGAAACCCTTACCCCTCCCAAAATTGTTTGGGCCCCACTTTACTCTTGTACGTTTTTAGGTTTTTTGTGATTTTCTCTTAAACCATTCTAACAATTTTGATTGAATTGTTAGAATGGTTTAAGAGGCTCTACATATAATAAATTAGATAATCTTTAAAATATATTAATCATTTTCCTCCTTAAAATAGTGTGGTCTCCCAATTTAGATTTTAAATGTCCCATAAAAACATAGCATGACCCGTTGCCATGGTAACAAAACATATTTTTAATTTCTATTTTTAATAATAAACGAAATTTAATTGCCAATTTAATTAAATTTTTTATGATATTGATAATTAATTAATACACACCAACGAAAAATCTCTAAAAATGAAAGGTAATATGAATTTGTTATTGCTACGCCCGACGCAAAAAATCTGGTGCAACAGCACATCACACAATTTTCCTTATCTTAGATATCGAAAGTTGTGTGATGTATGGTCGTCACACCAGACTTTTACTTAATAAGTTATGAATATATATTTTTTTTGTCTTTTGTGGTATCTGAGGTCATTTATACTCCGTCCTTATTTATTTATATTAATTATAATATAATACATTATATTTATTTTTATTAATATTAATAATTAATAGTTAGATAATATTTGCGCTTTGGACGCTGACCTTTGGAAAAAAGACCTCTACTTCTGCTCCAGGGAACAGGCCTCCATTTTTATTTAAATGAATTGGTGACTAATATAATCCAAATAAATTTTATCGCTCAGGAGGGTAAGAGAGATTTTTTTTAAAAAACAATAATAAAACTTCGAAAAGGGAAAGACTTTTGATAGATTTTATACTGATTAATTAATATTAATAATTTTTTTAAATTAGAATTTCATTAGAAATATATCCTCAACCAACTTCACAGTGAGCACTGGCATGAATATAAACTTAATTATTAATATATTGCATATATTTTAATATTGGAGCTTAATTTATTTAAATTCGTTTTTTAAATTTATTTATTTTTTTACAATTTTTCTAAATATTAGTTAAGAAGATAAGTTAACCATGCCCTTAAGAAGAAGTATAGTGACTATTTTAGAGCGTTGAGAGGGTTTCTTCGTTAGTATGTATGGATGTATGACATTCTCCAGTCACTTGTCACAAAGAAATTAAGATTAGCTCCATTCCGAGACCTAGGGAGGCTGTTTTGAATTCCAATTATGGAGATTTCATGAGGCCCTAGGTGAACTTTGACAAAAAGCGAAGCTACTTCATTCCCGCCTTTTTTAAATGCATAATAGGAATACTAACTCGGGGAATTACCTACAATTTTTCTTTTCCTGGCCAAATTTTTCTCAGTTTTGTTTGAACCTTTTTTTATATACATAGTAAAAGCAGGGTCTCTGGGGGTGCAGAAACTTAGTCTGAAGGTCGGGACAGGAAGATTGTTCCAGTCGCTAAGTCTTCCAGTCGAAACAAAGGGAGACTGGAATTAACTAGATCTACTAATCACAAGTTTAACGATTTCAGACATTATCAATGTTTTGTGAGTGTATATTTTGTTGGTAGTTCAAACGACCCTGGTCCCCGAGAATCCAATCTCGATGTGCTTCCTTTGCTCCAGGCCTCGACCATATCACTATTTTTTAATATATGGCTTCAAAATGTCCGCTTCGAGACATACATTTATTAATCTATATCTGATTTACGGAAAAACAATTTTTACTGGCGGCCCTGGCAAGTGTCTATATTTTTTAAATGAATTTCAAAAAATAATTTTCTATGAATTTCGAAAGAAAAAATAAATAAAAATTAAAAAGAGTATTCAAAATTATTTTTTAATTTATAATTTTAAATAAACTAACCATTTGCATTTGCATATCTCATTGAGAAAAGTTTTTACCGTAAAAATTGTCATTTATGAAAATAGATATAAAATATAATTTGTTTAGTTTAATCTCAAAGATGGGAATGTCAACAAATCGTCAAATGAAGAATAAAATTTTATGATAAAAGTGAGGGCCATTTCAAAGAGAGCCTTTGTCTCTTTCTTTCTCTCTCCTTCTCCATCTCTCTGATTCCCTCTTTCTTGGATTCAAATCCTCAGAGATTTTTTTTAACTTCCAGAGAGTCTTTTTATATTCCTTTTTGATTTTTTAAAACAACGCCCTAAGACAAGTGATTTAGTTTTTTTTTTTTTTTAACTTTTTACTCATTTTACTTTTCTTTCATAATTTTTTCAATTAGTGATTTTATGAAATTAAGTTTAATTTTTTAAATAAAAAAATTTGTAAGATGTAGAAAATTTCCAAAATATTAATTGAATATAATATAATAATAAGTGAATGATAAATAAATAAATAAATAAAATACAATAATTAATTTTCATTTCATTAGAGTGACCAGACGTCCAGAATTTTGCTGGACTGTCCCGCATTGATAATTTGTTCTTTAAAAAAAAATTCCAATACTATAATATTGAAGATATTAAATTTTTCTCGTTTTCATGAATATAAAAAAAAGCTATTTTTACTTCCTCTTATCTATATATAGTATAAGATTGCGATAGCAAAAAATAGATGTCCAGAGATTTAACTGAAATATACGATTTGAGATTTAAAAAAATAGGTTTGTTTGAAATATATTAACCCTAATCCCCCATCTCCCCTCTCTCTTTCTCTCTTTTTAAAACTGTTTAAGGCCCACTTTACTAATGACTTTTTTAGTTTTTAGTGAATTTCTTATAAACCATTTTGATGATTTTGATTAAATTGGCTGTATATATAATAAATTGGAATCATTTTCTGCCTAATAATGCGGCCCTTAATTTCGGGTTTTAAGAATCCAATAGAAATGATAGGACACTCGTTGTCATAGTAATAAAATAGAAATATTTTTAATTCTATTGGTAATAAATGAAATTTATTCGCCAAGTTTTTTTTTTTTTTTTTATATAATTAAAACCATTTTCCTTGGGCTAAATTTGAAATGAAAAAATTGGTCCTACCACTATTTACCTTTCGGGAACTGAGAGATACAATCATAAAGAAAAAATATGTCGGCACACACAACACATCACATTACTTTCTTTTGCCTAATCACCTAAGAGAAAATGGTGAGATATGTTGTTATTCACAGCAAATTTATAAAATTTTATTTCTAAACATGTCAGTAATAATTTTTTTTTCTAATAAAACTTTTTTTTTTTGTTTTTAAATATTTTATGAATAAAATGAAAATGTTAAAATTTTGCATAAAAATGCCATTATTAATAATTTTTCATGGTATTTACCAGCCAATAATTGGTTTATATTTATTTTTTCTTCACTTATTTCATTATTAAAAGAAGGGCGGTATAATTGAAAATAATATGATTGTAGCTACCTATTCCTAATAATTCGAAATTGTTTACATCTATAATATTTCATTTTCAAAACAAATTTTTAACCTGTCCCGTAGCTGAGAGGTTTGAGGCATTGAAATTCTCAATGTTGATAAAAGCTAAAGAAATGTAGGTTCGGATCTCAGGCAGTCCGATGAGAATTTATTTATAAATCATTTGGATACCACTTAGTATAAATAAATATACCTCGATAATTGTACCGTAATATTATATATATAATATATCGTTTAAAGCCTATATAGCCGAAAGGAAAAAAATATCTTCTATTAAATATTTTACAATACTTTATTGAAAGGATAAATATTTTTTATTAAATATTCCTATTCTGAGGCAATCCCACATTCCAATGTAAAATATCTGGTCACTTTACATTTATTGCATCGTGTAAAAAATTTACAATAGTTTAAAAATTATAAAATAAGAAGGCAGACAACAGCAAAATAGAAGCCCTTAGATGTCAAAAGCCGAAAGTAGACGTTTCGGACAAAATTTATTCGTCCATCCTCAGTCAATTATTGTCTTCTCGTGGTCAGGCCCAAAGTTGTCATGATGTATCAATGTATATTACATATACTATATTTTACAATGAGAGTCGTGGTGACATGACATAATCAAATTTTTATACTCGCATGTCAACACACGACCACAAGAAATCAAGTGACTGAGGATGAACGAATAAATTTTGTCCGAAACCTCTACTTTCGGCTTTTGGCATTCAAGGGCTTCTTTTTTGCTGTAGTCTACCTTCTTATTTCTTTATAAACCTCCAAATGACTACTAAATGATTTTAATATTTACACAAATTATATTTTGCTTCATTTACTAGGTCAAAATTTTTAAAATCATTTTATTAAAGATA
>JAAAKE020130626.1:0-12813 GCA_010014785.2 Anisolabis maritima | reverse complement strand
TGTGGAACCCTCAATTTAAAGGCTTCTTTATACGCTTATGTTGGGATACTGCGCACTTCGCTTGCGCACGCCTGCTGGCCACTTATCTTTCGGAAAACAAAGTGCGACTCGTGAAATTCTCATTTAATAAACAAAATAAATTCAAGTTGGCTATACATTGGACGGCTACCACCCCGACGCAAAAATCTGGTGTGACAGCTTCCCTTATCCTAGGTAAGAGAGAGTATGGTGATGTTCGTTTTCACACCATATTTTTATTTTGTTTTTTATAAAATAAAAAAATTATTAAAACATATTATCAAATTTCTGTATTTTTATTTTATTTTTCAATTTCATTTTCCACTCTACATATTTAATATATATATTTTTTTTATTTCAAATAACGTTTATAAAAATAATAAAAACATTTTTTTAAATATAAATTGACTTGGATGTATTTTTTAGGTTATTTAAATAATTTTCTTGTTTGTTTTTTTTATTTTATTTTTTTTAAAAAGTTATTCTATACTTAATACAAGCCAACCACCTTTGACAAAAATAAAATCTAATTAAGCTAATGGTGAACTCTTTCGAAATTTCGAAATTTTGAGTTTTTATTGAGCATCCAAAGGCTGCCTTTTGCTGAACCTGTCTTCTCATCTAGTAGAGATATTTTATCAGACTACAGTATATATACATCTCAATGTTTTTATATCGCTTGCTGTTTCGTGAAAAGTTTGACGCGCCCTCTATGCTACATTCGTTCTAAAAACATTGGCTCAGGGGCGTCCGCAGAAAAATTTCCAGATGGGGGCAAAGGCAAATTATTTCAGTTAAGAAGCAAATACAGGAATTCTCAAGTTTTACTGTGTAAAGCAAAACCGCGCTAAGTCTCCAAGTTCAAGCTAAAGGCTATGCTGTGCCAATGCTCCCTACATGGCGCATCGGAAAAAAAGAGCGCGCTAATCTGACTAATTTGACAGCGCGTATAATGATGAAGGGTCTCAAAAGTTTTTGTGGCGTTAATCAAAACCGCGCTCTTCAAGGGATTCGTGTAATCATAAAAATAACAAGTAAACTCATTTACCTTTAAAAAATGTATATTTATTTTTAAATTTTAAAATAAATTTTACTCGTCAGGGCAAACAAATGGACTGACTGGTCGCTCTCACTGTTCTCAAATAATAATAAAAAGATTTTAAAAAATATATTAGCCTAAATTTTTATTGCCTCAAAAATTAAATATTAATATTTATTTATATAGGCTGCTTCGTTTGGTTCTATTCATGTTCATAACATAAAATTTATCTATTTTTTGTTTAAAATTTTTAAAATAAGATGAGTTATAAATAAATAAACTAAAAATCATAAACCACCATCTCCGATCTCAATCACTTTATGATTATAATTTATGGAATTTTTATTCGATCCCAGAGGGGGGGGGGGGAGCAGGTGTACCCTCTTGCCCCCACCTGCGGATGCTCATGGTAAGAGGTGTAGGACTGAGTGGACAGTAGATAATAAAAAATAAAAATAAGGAAGAAACAAGTGTTGTATATAGTAATTAGCTCCTAACTATATATATATATATATGAATATATGGATATGACAAAGTTATGCGGCTAGTATTATTTTATCATTTCGTCTGAATTTTTTAAATTCCCAATTTTTCCTTATTTTTTTTCTTTTTCTATGAACGTTTTTTAAATGCATAATATCTATGTCATGTGTATAAAGTAGCCTTGGTCAAGACAGAGAGCGAGAGCGAGAGATGTAAACATCGTCATCATCAACATCATCAAAGTTTGCTTGGTTGCCATCATCGAAAAACATGAACCAAGGACAGTTGAAGTTGATCCCCAGGCGGAGCCAACACTGCGCATACAAAATAACTAAACAGACACGGAAGTTGGCCTTCCTACTCCAACTCGGCTCAGCTCAGGAGAAACAAAATATCCTTCTTGTTATATAATATATTCTCAAAAAAAAAAAGTGCCAGGAGATAAAAAATTATTTTTATAACAACAACAACAACAACAACAACAACCAGGTGTATTATAATATTTGTTTCGTGATAGTAAAAGACAAAACAAAATTATAAATGGGAAGTGAGATTAGAAGAAGCCAATGAAAGAGATTTTTTATTGTTAAGTGATTTGAAAAATAAAATGGACACATATGTTTCAGGTAATTTCAATCTGATATTAGATACAAAGTGTTTTTTTTTATAATTATTTTATTACTACAACCATTCTCATCATTACTAATTTACTAACAATTATTAGATTTTTTTCATTAACTACTTTGAAGAACGTAGCTTAATTTCCTGAGGACCCTATCGAAAACAAGCAAAATCCCTCAAGCTCATAGGCATAAAAAAGATTATATCGAGGGAAAGGAAAGTCTAAATTGGGTATTTTCGTTGATTTTTTTGGCAATCACAATGCTTTCTCACTATATATTTCATATATAGATAAGAGAAAGTAAAAAGTCAAAATAATATTTTTTTTAAATACTCTATTTTGTTAACTTTAATGACCCTGCGAAGAAGGAGAGGGAATCATCGTCCTATTTATCAAAGATAAGTGCATTAATCAATTATTTCGATTGAAACTCGAATAAGAAAAAGTTGCATTTACTGGGGGGCTTCTGGGAGTTACCCCCAGGATCTCCAGTCTTTCAACTTTTTGACCCTCCAGCAAAAATGTTTACCATTTTGTTCTACGATAAGAGATACGATACGATATAAGTGAAGAGGGAGCAAAAAATTCAAAGAGAATATTAAAAGAAATATATTTTTTTTAATATGTGAAAAATTTCCTATCGTTAATTAGAAAATAATTATTTAAAGAGTCTGTATTTGACAAAGTCAGATCCTTGGGTTAAGTGAATATTCATTATTCTTTTCCTCTCTCTTTTATTTTTTTTTACACAGTTTTTTCTTCATTTAAGTTCTAGGCCAACTTTTGGCCTTTCGTCATATTTTGGTGATGTCCTTGCACTCCTGAAGAGAGAGAATAAATACGAAGCCATTTTGAATATTTATTAATATATTAAATGGAAATTAAAAATAAATACGCAATTAATATTTACTACCTGTATAAATATTAAATGGATATTAAAAAAAAAAGTAGCAAAATAGTTCCAAGCGACCAAATTTATTTATTTGTTTTTCGGCATCTGAGGCTATTTAGACTCCGTCCTTATTTATTTATATTAATTGGTAAACAATATAAAATAAATAAAGTAAAATCCATGTGAAGGTGTATACCAAACAGAAGTTGTCGTAAAAGAAAATTTGCTAATTTTTGACAATTGATAGTTTATTTGAATAGATTATTTTATTCTGAATATTTTGGGGCCATAAAAAGCTCACCTTCTTCAGTGGGCGACTAAAATCAATTAATACAAATCAATTAATTAAGAAGGTGAAATTTACAAATGAGCGAAATTTAAAATTTTTTATAATTTAAAACAAAAATGGTATAATGAAATTTTTTTTTTTTTGTTTCTTCGGCATCTTGGGCCATAGACTTTTAAACGAATCATGTAGTATCCAGGAATATTTATTAATATCAATTGGTATCCAATATAGTATCCAGTTATATTTATTTATATCAATTGGTATCCAATTAATTTAAATAAATTTTCATCGGACTGCCTGCGATCCGAACCCACATCTCTTGACTTTTTTAAGGTTATCAATATTGACAGTCACTATCTCTAACCTCTCGGCCACGGTGTGGGGAGAAAAATAAATATAAATAATTTTAAAATAAATTTAATTATTTCAATTTTCAAATTAGGGAATCTCTGAGGAATTAAATATTTTTTATTAGATTATAACAATAAAATAAATTTCATAAATAACACTTATTTTAGATAATAAAATTCTTTATTTTTTCTCAAATTTAATATCTTTTAACATTCACATAATATAACTTTTTTTATTGTTCTTTGATTTTATATACCTATCTATCCATTATATTATTAAGTAATTAATTTCTTTTTATTCCTAAGTTCAAACGATGCAATTTTGAAAAGAATTTTTATGAAAGGAAATTCGTTCCCTTTTGATGAAATGACTAATTTTAATTGCTTTACGGAAATCAATCTTTAAGAATGAATAATCAGTAAAAAATTTCATCTTCATCATTCATTTTCAATAGATGAAGAAAAAGAGAAATATAGATATATATGTACCTAATAAATTGAATAGAAATATTGTTATCATTATTTATTTGAATAATGAAGTAACTAAGACTTGGATCTCTAGGGAATAGGCCCATTTCTAGTGAAGATGACTGTTTGTTTATAAATAAGATTGGACAAAATTTAATTTAAAGTTGTTAATAATTTTAAATGTTTTATTTAATCATTTAGCTTACGAAATTTCAATTAAAATGAAATTAAATAATTTTGTAAGGACAAGTATCCCCCTTTTGTTTTGGTAATATTTTGGTATAGATGTCTTGTTCAGTTTTCGGAATTAGTATAATAGGGCTTGGCTGTCCACAGGTTATTTTCTCGCCCAGAAATAAATAGAACAATATTTATCTATAAAATAGAAATGGGCCCATCCCCTCGAGATCCATGCCTTAGTTACTTCATTATTCAAATATATGATGATAACAATATTTCTGTTCAATTTATTAGGTAAATATCTATATTTTTAAGAGACAATTGAGAATTTTTCTCCATATTAATGCCATTTAGACATTAAGCAATATACAGGAGTGTTTTCTTAGTCGGAAATTAATAAATAAATGAATTTACATTTGTTATTTGACATTTGGTGTTCTTTTTCAAGACCAAAAATTATCAAAAATATATAATAAAAAATGCCTTCTTTAGAAGAGTTTATATTTGATTATATGAAAAATTATGATCTAAAATTGGATTCCCAAATGGGGACATACTTAGATCCTTGCGAATAAAGAAATATTTTAATACTTTTTATTTATGAAAAAGGTTTTACTTTCTCTTATTCATAACCAAAGAGTGAATACAGAGAAAAGTTTAACTGATTAAACATAAAGGATTAATAATGTTATCAAATGAATAAAACAAAAAAGCGTTGGAATTAAATATATGATGATAAGATAAGTGACCATGAAGATTTAACTCTTGAGAATGAGGGACGGTGGGATTAAGTCAAGTGGCTCGTGCCTCTCTCAGAATTCTTCATGAGATAGTAAATGTACAGTACAAATTAGATTTTTATTAAAAGAAAAATAAAGTATTTTTGGTATTTAAAGGTGTAAGTTAAATTTTTTTTCCATATTCTATCATGTCTCCTCAAACTATCTATGGCGGCATAATTTTGGTCACGTAGGCATAAGAAATCAACCAGCTGCCATTATATTACTACTTTCTCTTTAAGGTTTAGGCTATTTTATTGAATCGCTATCTCCTAAAACATTCACCTGTCAAATTCAGCAACCTGCTGGAAAATGGTATTTTTGCTTGGCCAGTCTCCCCTATCTTGGGGAGAAGCTTAAGAAAGAGTTAAAATTCGAGATTTCTCAACCTCTGAATCCAAAAAATTTGATTTGGTGATAAGTGTGTCTGTATATTTAAAAGCTTTTCATCATCCCTCATAGCTAAAAGGATATTTAGCTTTATAGGAATCCCTAACTTAAACTTTTGCTGTTTTCCAAAATCTATTTAATAATTTTCACGGATTTAGTTTATCTAAGAATTTTGTGTCATTTAAAGCTAAAAAAATTGAATTTGTTATAGTTAATTGTTTAAAAATAATTTCTCACTATATATATATAAGAGGAAGTAGACAGATAAGAATTAAAGATGGCACAAGAATATTAAAAAGAAGAAAATAGTAAGAAATAAGACTCTATCGCCCATGTTGAGAATCTGTGATGATAATAATTGTTTTTTTAATTGAGATATTCAAATAAATAAATTTATAATAAAAATGTATCTTCGTTGGATCTATTCTGAATACATAAGGTTGATTAGCTGAGTAAAAGAGAGTGAGTATGAATTCTTGAACTTGAGCAATAATTAAAGTGAGACAGAGATATATAGCTAGAAAGAGAGAAAGAGAAGGGAGGGAGAGGGAGTCTCGCAATCGGCCATCAAACCACCCACACTCCGTCACTCACTCACTCAACCACTTGCGCTTTCATCAAGGGCACAAATCCACTTTCCAATTCATTATTATATAATTGCAAATTAGCGATCTCTTTCTTTTCTTTCTCATACCTTGTCATGCGGACAAAGATTAAAAGATAAAAGGAATTTTTTATTTAAGTTAAAAGGAAAGGAGATGTGTTTAATAATATTTTAATTTTCATGTTTGCTGGCTCTTTCTATTTTTCCTTTATCAATTATAATGCTCTTAATAGACTAAAATTTAGTGTCTTATTAGGAAAAAAAGTTGTTTTTTTTTCAAGTTTTGGAGGGATTGTACTTTCTTCCCTCCATGGATGTCAGAGAAGTTTGACAGAATTCTAACAAAGATCTGGTAATAAGCAGATAAGTTAGTTTGAAATAAATATGTTTAATCCCTTTTTTCTGTCTAACGTAATTTGAGGAACAAATTTATTGAAAATAATTTTTTCATAATTTACTGAGAAGCGTGATTTAGGTGTTTGGTTGTCCAAGTGGGCAAAATTAGGACTATTTTTTAACAAAAATCTCAAATTTTTGTTAGAATTTTAATGTCCTCCTCTTCTCCCCTTTCTCTAAAAAATGTTTTAGTTCCTATACTATAATATTTTGATTTAAAAATATGAATCAGGCAATATATAATAATAATATCACCTCAAATAAAGTTGGCTCATAGCCTAGACAGTATAGATGTTGGTAGGAATACTGAATGACGAATTTAGAGGAATAATGTAATAATACGATTATACGAGTCAAAATTAAATAATTTCTTAAAATTGACTTTGAATGTTTTAATATATTTAACATTTAACTTTTTAATATTCCTGTATGATTAATGAAAAAGTGAATAAGTGCTTTCATATTTCCAAAAATAACCCTATATGTCGCTAGTGATTGTTAAAATATTATTAAATAGATATTTATAAATATAAATTGGACAACTCACCATTTTTAGAAGTGAATTTTTAAGGAGATTTTGAAGAAAGAAGAAAACATGAAAAATGAACGTCAAAAACGTTTGAATGCAAAGTATATATAAAGAGAGCAACGAATATATAAATTTTAGAAGCGCTCAAATTTATTTTACTTATTTGAAAATTAATTTTTAAATTATTAAATAATGAAAGGACCATTATTTTAAATAATATTTTTTTTGAATATATACATTATATTTATAGAATTTCTTAAAAATATAAAGGGTGTAATATTTGAATACTCAGAAAAAGAAATAATAAATTTTAAACGAGTAATTAAAAGATAAAATTAACGAATAGAAAATTTATAATTAAATTGACATTGGTTTAAACCAAAGAGGATTTTCCAAATAATCAGAGTTGAGAAGATATTGCATACAAACAGAAGAGGAAGAAATTTTATTATTTAAAATAAAATGTATTCTTTAAACTACAGGTTCCCAAAGTGGGCGATATCACTCCTCTGGACGGGCTCAAACGATTCAGGGGGCGATGATAGGTTCAGGTTCAATCGGGGGGCATTCTATAAAAATAAGGGGGCGATCAAAGTAAAAAATAGACCCGGACAAAATATAATATCACTGCACCAAATTCATCCTTCTCAAATTTTTAATTCTATTAAATATGCAATAAAAATTCTAATTTGTGATTTTTAATTCTTTGTTGATTTACTAATCTTATGTTAAATTTGTTATTCCATGTTGATTTTATTAAATAATTTTCGAAAAGAGGGCGGTGAATGAAAAGTTTGGGAAACTATGTTTTAAACAAACATCGACTTGTTGGCCGTAGTGTTCCGGCATTCATTAGAACGTTGAAAATTATAAAATAATTGGTGATTGTATTGTCATTCTAATTATGGTGAAATTATCACAAGTGAAATTTTTTTAAATTTCAAACTAATTAAACCAAAACGCGCACTAGGATAGGTACAATGCACTGCAACAATTCGAATGCTTTCATTCATTTCCTAGGAATTATTAAATATTTGTTGGAAGGAACGGACACAGCGTATAGTTTTTAGAATGTATGAAAGTGAAAATTTTTATCTCTCTCACATTTTCTTTAGAAATCTAAATAAAAACCATATTTCAAAATTTCTAAATTCAAAAAAGCTGTCTCTCTCTTAATGTTATTCAATTCGTAAACGACAGAGTGAAAACTGGAAACGACTATAGAAAATGTTGCATAACTTAACAAAAAAATTTCTAAAATTATTCAAAGTTCCAGTGAAAAAAATGAAATAATTCTTTAATAAAAAAAAATTAAATCAATTATATATTTTATGTACGATATAATAATCATAATAATAATAACAAAATTGACTTCCTTATTTGATTTTTATAGGATAAGAGAGAAAGAAAAAAATGAAAGGTAATGGGAAGGGAAAAGAAACCTCTTCTCATCCCTTTCTCTTTATAAAATTATAAAAAGTGAAATCCATTAGTGAGTAAGAGAAGAGATATTCCTATAAGATATTTAACTACCTATTGAGTATGGAATATTCTTTACATTTCATTTTCTAAATGTATATGTAATTCCCAAATATGAGTGCATAACGGGTAAATAATTGAAATTCTGAATGACCTCAAATTCTTAAAAAACAAAAAAGAAAAATTTCAAAATGATTGTTTGTGTGAGATAGTGTCTTTTCAAAATAGAGGTCAATGTCTGTGCGCAGTAGCTAATCCTTTATAAGTTTAAAACAGAAATTATGCTTGTATTTTTGTGGTTTTATTTTAATACACTTCTATATTCCTTTAGAACAATATGACAATTTTGATAATCCTATTAAAAATTATTCCCAAAAAGAGTTACTTTCTGTAACCGCAATGTGTCAGTTTCTGACACAAATGATTGAAGAGAGTGAGTGTTAAATAATCCTGAATTATTTTAATTATCTTTCTCCATATTAAAAAAATTCAACTGATTATTAGTATATCTTGAAATTGAATCTACACCAGTGAACCAAAATGAATCAAATTTAAACTCAGGGTTGTTGAGAGGTGAAAGCGAGCTAAGTAAATGTTGCTCTTAATGACATGTCTTTGAATTTGGAGAATATGAGTGTTAGAAACGTTGCAAAATTAATTAAAAAATTTTTTCCTTCTGCTCTTGACTGTTCTTTCTCATACTTTGAATTCTACACAACGATTTTTAATTATCACAAATTTTATTAAATTAATTAATTTGTAAATGTTCACTTTCCATATGTTTAGTATGTTAGTATTAGATAGGGAGAGAGATACTTTCTAAAATGTAAGCAAGCAAGTTAGCAAGGCTCCGGCCTTGCGTTTTTAAGCCATTCGCGTTTTGCTTGTGTTGCTAGCTTCACGTCTCTCTTTCTCTCGTTCATTTTTTGTGTGCCGCAATCTTAAAAAACTCTCTTGTTTCATTTACCTACTTAGTATCAGGTCACGACAAACCAAACCTCTATTCCCCTACATTCACAGTTCGTATAGCAAGGAAATAATAAACAAAAAACATTACAATGTTAAAAATGTGTTGGTAATAATTCTATTGATATGAAAATTGATTTTTTTTTTTTTTTTTTTTTATGAAAATATCTATTCTGAAAAATTAAATTACAGACAAATTAGCCTCTTCTCCCTATATCTTAAACTTATATTCGATAATTCAATATAATCTGAACGAGCAAAAAAAAGGTCAGAAAAATTGATACAAAATTGAAAATTTATTTAAGGAAAGAAAGTTGTACTGAATTTCGATGCCGTAATAAGAACTAATAATTATTATTTTCAATTAGGGAAAAATTCTTTTTCTTCCGGAATCTGATGAACAGTATTTAATAGAAGGGAAGAAAAATTTCACATGAAGGAATTCCAGTCTCTTCCTCCGGAAACTCATTATCGGCTTCTATTTTGCTTATAATTATTTTTTGACTCATTATAATAATAATTATATATTTATTGAAAATGAAACTAGGTTATAATTATTTATCTATATTCTAGTAATGCAATTTTCTTAACAGAGCATGCAAAATTTAACTAACTTATGTAGCTCTGTATAATTCTCTTTCTCCAGTCAGTTGTGTCAAGAAGTGACTCACACATTCTGGTTATTCTAACTTCCTTGGGATAATACTGGGGTTTCATTACATTTTCCAGAGGATGATTCACCGATAATTAGACAAATTTTTGCCATGAGGTGGATTTCAACCCGAATTGCCTTAAATGCTTTATTCCCACGGCTAACTGCCTCATTTGTTGTTTATTTGTTGTTTAATTAGGCTATATAATAAAAGATTTTCTTCAAACAACATAAACTTAATATCTTTAAAAAATAAGTTTTTTTTTTAGGTAAGTTCCTATCTCTTGGAGTAAGAACTTTGACTTAATAAATTTTCATTCATTTAGGGGGTCTAAAAACTAAATATTTCTAAAAATTATTTCTAGCAAAAATATTATCTTAAAATATTTTAGTTTTAATTACCCTAATATTTTTTAAATTTTAATTAAACCTCACTTTTATAATTTTATTAAATAAATGAAACACCTACTTTGAGGAGAGTAGTGTTAAATGATCCATTTTGGAATAACTTGCCCCCGTGGTTAAGTGTGAAACACGCCGAAGGTAACCATTTATTTAAATTAAATGATAGCCAATTATTGTATTTTAAATTAATTAATTAAATAAGAAAAATTTTATCTCCTAACATTTTTATTATATTTTTTTAAGTGACTTGTGGCCCCACCCTAGAAACATGGCCCTTTGGATATTATTATTGGCAATTAATTGAGGAAATTGAAAAGGTTACATACTATATAAGCAGATATTAAAAACTATCTATTTATATGTAAGAAATATAAAAAAATAGGTGAAGGAGAGTTTTCATTAACGGATATTAGTCATAAAAAAAACCGGTTAAAAATTGATAATATCAAATAGTGTAGTAATTTATTATTAGTAATTTATTAACAAATGATAAACTTAATTTACCTAAAGTATAGCTCAAGAGAAAATCTGTGGATCCAGAATTTAAATTCCAAGCTCTAAATATTAAAAATTATATCAGGCTCTTTTATTTCTTTTAGGCCCTAATTTCCTAAAGATACGAAATAGAATATGAGGATGAATAAGAAAAAATAAATTATAAAAATTGCAATAAAAAATTAAAAGAGAAAAAATTGTGAATTTTTTAAAACATTCCTGGACCTCCTCATCCTAGTATCTAAACCATCTAGTATAACATAAATAGGCCTATTATTTTCCTTGATATATCGTTCAAATTTATTGTTTCATGTTCTGGAGGAATTCGGAAAATTGAGTGTATAAATATTAAGATAAAAATCAATTTATTTTTGTAGAGTTTTATGACCAAAAGTTTAAGGAATACCTTAATATTTTTATAATCGTTCATTTATAAACATGTATAAATTAAAATTATTGAAGTTTGGTAATGATTTTATAAGATTCTCTAGTCAAGTGTGTAATGAAATGTAACCTAGTAATAATACTTGTAATATTATGATGTCAGCACAAGTGGTTAGGTGGACTAATGTCAAGAGTATGTGTGTGCATCATTGAAAGTGGGCCATAGTACTTTTATTTTTAGTCTGATTGGCTATCCGAGTAGGTCGCAGAGAGAGAGAGACTGTCGTCGTCTTAGTCGTGGACGTCGACGTCGAAATCAACGCCACACCAGAGCACACACCAAGGCCTGACTTCTATAAGTGAATGCATGACGCAACTACCATCTCCACTACACCACTGCATTCTCTATCTATCTATCCTCACCTCACTGGCTGAAAAAGCCGGCCGGCGTTTCTTTCTCTCTCTCTCTCTCTGTTTGCGAAATCTTCCCGTTATGTGTTAACCAAAGCGTGAACAACGTCTCACAAAATTATTATTATAATAATAATAAAGAAAAGAAAAAAAATGGAAAGTTGAACACAACGGGTCAAATTCTAGAGATCTTCAGACCTAGAATTATTGTCCCTTTTTTGGAAGGCCCCCTTAAAGCTGTCGAGGAGATGCTATTAGTCTTTAAAAAATCCCTCACCATTCTATGATCTGTTTTTTTTTTTATTTTAATATTAATAATCATGAATTATAGAAATTAGTTCATTTGCTGGAAGATAGACAACCCAAATGATTAACATACTAAGGGATTTTTTGATTAATTGTCCAGAGACCTGGAATTAATAGAAAAATCAATTACTAAGTTGGCTATTTGCCTAGGTTCCAATAAGCGAAAATTAATGGATTTATGCACACCATGGGAAATATTAGATAGACAGCGCAATTTTTTCGCCGATCCCTAACCATGAATCAGCCCCGTGGTCTCCCGTTTATATTTAATTTAATTTTCATTTTTCTTAATATTTATCATTTGTGAATAAAAATAATAAAATTTTATGGATATAAAATAAAAAAATTTTAAATGACTATATACAGGGGAGGTAGCTCAGAATCTCGGAGAAGGAACATTGTTAGAAAAAGCTTAAATTTAAATAAATTTTATTTTGAAAAAGTTGGTTTTCATAATAATTCCTCAAGATTATAAGATTAAGTAAATATATTAATATATCTTTTAAGATAAATGAGTAGAAGATGATTGTTTTGACTGGGCATATTTGGTCCGGACCGGAGTGAAGTATAAGTACAAGCAAGTGGGCGGGTGGTATACAGTTTTGTAAAGAAAAAATAATTATTAACAATTAACATTTTTAATTATCACTTTGAATGTTTCTTTAAAAAAAATAGG